>JAHIAM010003122.1:0-41701 GCA_021605205.1 Aegilops longissima
CCCACGAGATCCCATCTTGGGGCACATTCGAGCTCCGCGGAAGAATCACACCGGAGGGCTTCTACATCATCACCATAGCCGCTCCGTGAAGAGTGAGTAGTTTACCTCAGGACCTTGGGTCCATAGTTAGTAAGCTAGATAGCTTCTTCTCTCTTTTTGGATCTCAATACAATGTCCCCCCTCTCTCGTGGAGATCTATTGATGTAATCTTCTTTTTGCGGTGGTGTGTTTGTTGAGACCGATGGATTGTGGATTTATGATCAAGATTATCTATGAACAATATTTGAATCTTCTCCGAATTCTTTTATGTATGATTGGTTATCTTTGCAAGTCTCTTGAATTATCAGTTTGTTTGGCCTACTAGATTGGTTTTCTTGCAATGGGAGAAGTGCTTAGCTTTGGGTTCAATCTTGCGGTGTCCTTTCCACGATGTGATGAGGGGCAGCAAAGCACGTGTTATCTTGTTGCCATCCGAGGATAACAAGATGGGTTTTTATCATATTGCATGAATTTATCCCTCTACATCATCATCTTGCTAAAGCGTTACTCTGTTTTCATTCAATACTCTAGATGCATCTGGATAGCGGTCGTGAGTGGAGTAATAGTAGTAGATGTCAGTCGGTCTACTTGTCTCGGGCGTGATGCCTATATACATGATCATACCTAGATATTCTCAACTATGTTTTTGTCAATATCAACAGTAATTGCTTCACCCATCGTAAATACTTATGCTCTTGAGAGAAGCCACTAGTGAAATCTGACCCCGGGTCTATTCTCATCATATTAATCTTCCACCACTTTATTATTGCTTTCCTTTTTTACTTTTTATTTTACTTTGCATCTTTATACCAAAAATACAAAAATATTATATGATCTATCAGATCTCACTCTAAGTAAGTGATGCGTGAAGGGATTGAAAACCCTATTCGTGTTGGTTGCGAGAGTTATTTGCTTTATTAATAAGAGTCACGAGGGACTCGCGTGTGGCCTCCCTCTTTGGATTGATACCTTGCTTCTAAAAGCGGGAAATACTTACGCTACTTTTCTGCATCATCCTTTCCTCTTCAAGGAAATCCAGCATGATGCTCAAGAGGTAGCAAAGAAGAATTTCTGACCTTGTTGCGGGAAGCTTCACATAAAAGTCAATTCAAGATTTGGACTCCAGAACAACGAGCCATTTGTGGCGCGCCGTTGCTTGCGAATCTCTATGAAATCAACATACCAAGTACCCATCACAATCCCTTATCTCGCATTACATTATTTGCCATTTTGCCTCATTTTCCTCTCCCCCACTTCACCCTTGCCGTTTTATTCGCCCTCTCTTTTCCGTTTTGCCTTTTCACTCGCTTGCTTGTTGTTATGTCAAATTTGGGGAAATTGAAGATTTACGACAATAATAATATCATGGAAGAATTCTGATGCTCACCTGTTTGAAGAACCCCCTATCTTGCATACAAAAAAAATTCGAGTTGGTAGTGGTAATATTATTGGAAAGCAGGTTATTCAAAGATTTCTTTACATGTCTTGGCGATTGCTTCAGCATGGCGACAGGACCCAAATGGATCAAGTCTACGTGCTCGGTGTCATCCTGGATCGATAATCTTGACACCACAGATGCTTGAAGGATTTATAGCGAGTAGCAATCACACACTTATTACATCGTTGTCCACAAGGGAACTGAATACAATAATATGGCTTAAGGCCATCTAATAATAACAATGGAAGGCTTGGAAGATAAGCGAGTCCATCAACTCCAACGGCATCCTTGAGTATAGAACCACGACCTAACACCTTACTAAGCCGTCGAAAAGTGCATAGCGTGAAAAGTTGCAGCCAACAATTGACACATGGAATATCTTTGCAATGTAACACATAAAACAATGAATGAATAAGCCTATACTACATGCATATATGGCTGGTGGTAAGGCTCTCTGATTACATTGCATAAAGCTGATTTTCCCTACATCAAAGGAATAATTTTATTTAACTATCATGGTGGTTGTTAAACATTGAGAATGGTTGTGACATCCTCAATCCCAATTAAAAGTACTCATCAAAACCCAATAACTTTTATTTAGAAGTAACATGTTGAGATTCACATGATATTCAATTACAGGATACTCAAATTGTCCATAACGGGACACGGCTAATCATGATTAGTTTATACACTCTGCGGAGGTTTCGCACTTTTCCCCACAAGACTCGATCGCCTCGCTTGGTTCTCTTTACATGGTGTTTGAGAAGCGGATGGCCGAGACATAGTCTTTCGAGCGCTAGCACCTTACATGTGGGTGAACCGTACCAACCTACATCCCCTACATCAGCTAGCCTACCCGTAAGAGTTCATACGACTTAGTCAGCAACTCATGAGCCCATAATTGGCTTGTGGCTGCACGGAAGTTTCAGTTTGAATAATCTTATGATCCCTTAGAGCACGGTGGCGGTCCGAAGAAATACTGGCAAGTCTGATAGAAACCGGTGCCTCAATCCACCCGGATGTGTGTTTAGGTTGCCACCTTAGATAAACCATTAATTAACAATCTCACATCATCATGGATATTCACTCACCCAATCCACGTCTACTAGCATAGCATGGCATAATAGCAAGCGTGAAGTAACTCCCAAGGTTTCATAAGTAAAGCAGGTAATAGGTACCTCAATCTACTTCCCAAACCCACAATTTAATTAGATCCTAAACATGCAAGTGTTTGAGGATTTGATCTAATGCATAAAAAGCTGGGTAGTAGAAAAGGTATGATCAAGTGTTACTTGCCTTCTTGATGATCCATGAGTCCTAGAGATTGAAGTAACAAGCGCTCTCGGGTGATCTAACAGGACAAACAACAAGCATACAATAAGTACTCATCTAATGCACGGAAATCTCGAATAAAAGATCTAACCGAAAGTTCAACTTAAGAACCCTGGTTGCAAAAGAATCGAATCAAAATAAACTCAGAAAGTGAAGCTCGAGAAGGCGACTCGGTTTAGCAATCTGAAATAGGTCAAAATTTCACAGTGGCAAAACTCTGTGAAAGTAGGGTAGTCGGACGGCGGTTTCGTTCTGAAACTCGAGCGCTTGAATCACGATTCCGATAAGCGGCGAGAAATAAAACAGTTTTGAAAATCGGATCGAAATCGATCGAGAAAATAGCGGATTAAATCCGATTAAAGAAAAAGCGACGAGCGGTTTAAAAAGCGGACGTTAGTTAGCGAAACGAATCAACGAACGCGTTCATTGAAGCGAGCAGTTGGTGAGCGTTCGTTAAATAAGAAAACCGAAAAAAAATAAAACCAATCTAGGTTTTTTAAAACCGAACATTTTTTTAAAAAAAAACGGATCAGTTCAAGGGAAAAAACCGAATCGAGGCCGGGCTACCTCCGGTGATCTACTTGTGAGAGCTCGTGCGAATCCGTAGAGATCAGGCGAAGAGGCTGTCAGGGGTCGGGGCTAGGCCGAGGTCCAGCGTGTGGGAAGCTGGCGGAGGCTCTGGCGGCGAAGGGTCTGAGCGAAGTCGGTGCGGCGTAGTGAGGTGAGAGAGAGCGGCGGTGGGTTATAAGGGGGAGGGCAGAAGCTTGGGAAGGGGGCAGGCGTGGCCGAACCGGACTCCAGTGGCAGGCGATGGCGTCTTGTGAGTGTCGCTCCCAGGCATGTGAGGAGGAGGAGGAGGTGGGCGGGGGGTGCTGGGCCTAGGGGCACTGTTGGATGGGCAGGCTGGGCCTCGACCAGCAGTATGAATTTTTTTAAAATTAAAATTAAACCAAAGCGAATTAAAAATACCAAATGAACTCAGATTAAATAAAACAAATTTTCCCGACTCCTAAAAATGAGTCGAACAAAATGAACTTTAAAAGCAGCAAACATGCATAATTTTTAAAATGCTCATTTTTGCCTAAGCAAAATAAATCTTCAAAAAAAATTTGATTTATTTATAATATCTTCATTTTCCTAAATGTTGGGAAAGTCATATTATTCCCTCTCTTAAATATTTTATAGGAAAACTTTATGAAGATAATTAAATAAATCCAATGATCCTATTTTCAAAATTTGGGAGAAATCCCAAATATGAAAATAATGAAACTTCAACTCTCTCAGGGTCCTTGAGTTGCGTGAAATTTCTAGGATCGGAAAAATCGAGAAAATATGATATGCATGATGACCTAATGTATAACATTCCAAATTGAAAATTTGGGATGTTACAAACTCTATAAGATGAATCTAGCCCTCGAGATTGGGTTAACTAGAAAATAGGTGAGGTGGTCCTTAAGCAAAACTTCCTCTCTTTCCCGGTGGCTTCATCCTCGGTGTGGTGGCTCCTTTGAACTTTGCAAAACTTGATAACTTTGCTGCGGGTAACTCTGCTTTGGCATAATCGAGAATCTTAACGGTTTTCCTCATATGTCAAGTCATCCTTCAAGCTGAATTGCTTCGGTGTACTTGTGTCTCTTAATGGTACCTCTGCTATCTCGGGGTGACATTTCTTCAATGAAACATGGAATACATCATGAACTCGACAGTCCTCCACAGCAATTCCAACTTATCGCAACTTCTCCCATGCGTTGCAAAATCTTATATGGTCCAGCGAAGCGGGGTGCTAACTTTCCTTTAACTCCAGCGCTTAACTCCTCGGGCGGGGATACTCTGAGATATACTCTGTCTCCAACTTCATACTCAATCGCTTTGCGCTTTGAATCGGCATAGCTCTTACATGCAGGTGGGCTACCTTGAGCACATCTCGAATCAACAACTTTACATTTCAGACTCCTTAATCAAATCTGGTCCAAACAAGCGGCGATCTCGGTTTAGTCCCATGACAACGGTGTCCTGCACCTTCTTCCATACAAAGCCTCGAAGGTGCCATCTTCAAGCTGGTTTGGTAGCTTTGTTGTAAGAAAATTCTGCATCTGACAAATTATCATCCCAACTAGATCCATAATCTAGTGCACAAGCTCTCGACATGTCCTCCAAAATCTGATTGACTCTCTCGGTGCATCCATCGATTACGTGGGTGGAAAGCTGTCTGAATTCAATCGGGTTCCCAATGTTTACGTGCAACTGGTTCCAAAATTTGAGTAAATTGGGTTCCTCTTATCGATACAATGCTCCTCGGAACTCCGTGTAAACACAATTCTGGTCATGTATATCTTTGCCAACTTAGCACGCTATAGGTAGTCTTATTTGGAATGAAATGAGCTACCTTGGTCAAGCGATCGACTATGACCCAAATCGAGTCATATCTGAGCGGGTCTTTGGCAAACCTGTGATGAAATCCATGCCTAGTTTATCCCACTTCCATTGGTATCGGCAATGGTTGTAACAATCCTGCAACTTACGATGTTACGCCTTTACTTCGACATACGTTACAAACTACTACATACTCCGCAATATCCTTCTTCATTCGGTCCACCGAAAATATTCTTCAAATCCAAATACATCTTGGTATTTCTGGGTGAATCGAATAGGGTGAATCATGGGCTTCTTGTAAAATCAACTTCACGATCTACGGGTCATTGGGCACATAAACACGGTCTTCAAACCATAGGGTATCGTGCTCATCCTCACGAAATCCTTTAGCTTTTCCTTTGCTCATTTTCTCCTTTATAGAGGCAACTTCCTTATCGCCTTTTGGGCTTCTCGATTTTGTCCATTAGTGTCATTGAATCTCCAATGCTGCTACATAGCCTCTGGAACTATTTCCAAACATAGCTCTCGAAGGTCCTCGGCTAACTCATTGGGTATTCCTCCCATCATTAGGGTATTGGCGTGGCTCTTACGGCAATCGTAATGCTCTCGACATTAGCCTTTCGAGGTGATAATGCAATCTCATATCATAATCCTTGATAAGTTCTAACCATCTCCTTTATGCGAGATTCAATTCATACGTGTGAAGATGTACTTCAAACTCTTGTGATCCGTATATACTTCACAATGATTTCCAATGAAAAAAATGTCTCCGTCTTCAAGGCATGCTGTGACTGCTAACTCCAAATCATGAGTGGCATAATTCAACTCATGGGGCTTAAGTTATTAAGTGAAGCATCTGAAACAACTCTTCCTTCCTGCATAAGCCTGCTCCAAGTCCTCGGCGTGAGCGTACGCAATACCTCATAATCCTTAGTTTGATCTAGCAATATCAAAAGCTGGTGAGGTAACCAATCTTTTCTTCAACTCTGAAAACTTGCCTCACAGTCCTCGGTCCATATGAATTTGTTTTCCTTCTTCAACAATTCAGGTCATAGGCTTTGCAATCCTTGAGAAATTCTCAATGAATCTTGGTAGTATCCTGCGAGTCAAAAACTCGAATCTCTCCAACTGTCGTTGGTGCTTCCCATTTAGTTCTGGTCTCAACTTTTGTGGGGTCAACTGCTATCCCTTCTCCGGATATAACATGTCAAGAAATCCAACTTCCTTTAGCCAAAACTCACATTTCTTTGAACTTGGCATACAAGCTGGTGTTCCCTCGGTTTCTCCAAAACCAATGCTAAATGTTCCTTGTGTTCCTCTTCATTCTTGAGAAAATCAAAATGTCATCAATGAACACCACGACGAACTTATCCAAAAACTCCATAAACACTTTGTTCATCAGGTTCATGAAATAGGCTGAGTGCGTTAGTCGATCAAATGACATAACGGTATACTCATACAGTCCATATCTCGTGGTAAATGTTGTCTTGGGTATGTCTTGCTCCGAATCTTCAGCTGATGGTACCACGATGTAAATCGATCTTAGAAAACACTTTGGCTCCTTGCAAGCGATCAAGCAGATCATTTATCATAGGTAGTGGGTACTTGTTCTTGATTGTTACTTCATTCAATCCACGATAATCAACAACCATTCTCAACGATCCATCCTTCTTCTCCACCAACAAAGCGGGTGATCCCCAAGGTGAAGAACTTGAGGCGAATAAAACCTTTATCCAATAGTTCCTTAATCTGCTTCTTGATTTCGCTCAAATCCTGCGGGCATCACTGTCTGATCGTTTCGATATCGGGCTACATTCACAGCAACAGCTCGATCAAAACTCAATGTCTCTATCCGTGGCATTCACAGGCAACTCTTAGGAAATACATCGGGATAATCCTTTACCACTGGTACTTCTTCTGTACCACTCGATAAGCAATTAACTTGTGCTCTCCTCGGCTCGTCTTGCGTGATACATATAATCCTTCTTCCTTACGGTGTGGTGAGCAAAATTGACCTTGTGGTACAATCTATGTTTCCTCCATACTTTGATAACCAATCCATTCCTAATATCACATCAATCCTTGGGATTCCGAACTATTAGGTGCGAGGGAAAACATAGTGTCCAATCCTTAGTGGCGATCGATCACACCATTTACTAGCCATGTACTACTCTGCTCGGGTGAGGTTACTAGCATGGGTGACCTAAGGGCTTGGGTTGGTAACTTGTACTTATCCACAAATCCCAGATATGTATGAATCGATGCACCGTATCAAAAGAACAAGCTGCAGTAAATGACAACAAAAACTTACCGATTCTTGCATCGGGCTGATCTTCAACCTCCTCCACATCAATGTGGTTCACATCCCTGTTGAAAGGTTGGGCTTCTTTCGAGCTTCCATTGCCATTTCCATTACGTATACGGGCGGTCATTTGCATAATGCCAGTCTTGCGGCACTTAAAGCAAGTAATGTGACTCAGGTCTACCTTGGATGGTGTTGAGCAGGTTGGTGCGGATTACATCGTTGCTTCCTCCATTCCGTTCCCATTCTTGGTGCCATTATGGTTATCTGAATTACCTCCTCCATGGGTATCTTTGGCTGAATTCCTGATTTAGGGGTATATGAGGCTTCTGCTTTGGGATCGAGTTATACTTCCCTTGTCCATACTTCCGCTTGCAGTTCTCAATTCTTCTTGCTTTCCTTCAATCATGAGCTCGGTCTACTAACTCCTGTAGTTGTTGAAACTTGCTACCATCAACGGCATCTTGAACTCATCATTCGGTCCTTCTAGAAACTTCTCTGTTTATTGCATACTGTAGCGTCATCAGGGCATAACGTGCTAATTTGCTAAAGTCATCACATCTTGTGTGATCCTTCCTCCTTGGCGTAAGTTCTGAAACTCACGCTTCTTCATAGCCATGGCTCTGCTTTGAAACATGGGCGGTCTGAAAAGCTTCTTTTGAAACTGGTCCCATGTGCGGTGTCTCTGAGGGTAAGTGGCTGTGAAATTCTCCCACCATCTTTCACGGGTCCTTCAAGCTGATGTCTTGCAAACTTCACTCTTTCACCATCTGTGCATCCTGCGGTGGTCAGCTCCCTTCCTATCTTGCGGGCAGGTCATACTGCTACAATCGGCTCGGTGCTCTTTGGAATACGGCGGGTTCAGTCTAAGAAGCAGAGTCGAGATGATCCGGTGGTGGTGGTGGCGGTGGGTTGTTGTTGTTGTTGTTGTTGTTACGCACCAATGTTTGAATCGGGGTATTCTGCTGCTTTGGATCAATTGGGTGATCTCTGGCGGGAAAAGCGAATCCGAGGTAGCGTCTCGGAGGCATCGATGGGTTTAGAAAAGGAGAAATGTAGAATAGAATGAGGTCTAAGGGGAATCACTACCCAAATGCACATGAGCAAATGCACACAAAATCACTTCATTCAATCAAACAAGGGCTTACAGCGATCTAACTATCGCAAAAGTCGTGTACTATAATGTTTACATGGAGGAATACTACTAATATGTGGGGGACTTCTACTAATTTGAACGGTGGAAGACTCCATGATGTACTGCTCGACCGTCTTCAAAATCGGGTTCACTTGGATCCGAATCGGTGTCGTCGATGTTGATGTAGTCGATTGGGTATTCGACATCTTGGTCTTCATTCTGGCGCCAACTTCTTCTTGAGTTCTTGATCGTACTTAAGATCGTTATTGTGTCTTGCGAGCTACGATCTCGTCCATGTAGTCCTTGCGGGTAGTCTTTAGTTCTTCTTCGATTCGATGATCCTTTCCTTTGTCTTACGCAACTCCAACATATCATTGCACATTTGGTTCTCTGGCGTCGAATGTGCTGATTTAACTCTGGATGAAGGCTGCAATGGACCTATCCTTCTTGGTGTTGACGTCCATTGTCATCGGCGTCGCAAATCTGGTAGATGGTGTCCTTGAGGTCTTCTTGATAAACTTCTCCAATCGTCCCATGGTGATGTGAGCTGGCCATGCTCTTTCCCAGACTCAAGTTGGTGCCTGAAAACACTATCTATAGGCTTGGTGATTGGGGAATGTCCTTCTGGAGCGTGAGCATGAATCTTCGGTGCTCCTCTTGAGGCGAGTGGCGTTGAAAGTCCGGTGAAGCTTGGTAGTCAATGTTCGAGTGCTTAGTAACTTCCTTCAAGTGAAATCAAAAGGTGTGCCTTCATCCGGTTGGGTGTACTTGATCTTATCGTCGTCATCCTAAAGAGAGTAGAAAAGATGAGGTTAGAAAATGGGAAGAGTAGTGATCTATGGCTTTAACTTAGTGGTGGTGTCCTACGGTCGTGTGTGCTCGATACCATTCTCATGTGCGACCAGACCCAAATGGATCAGAGTCTCGTGCTCCGATGTCATCCTGGATCGTAATCTTGACCACCACGATACTTGAAGGATTTATAGCGAGTAGCAATCACACACTTATTACATCGTTGTCCACAAGGAACTGAATACAATAATATGGCTTAAGGCCATCTAATAATGTAATGGAAGGCTTGGAAGATAAGCGAGTCCATCAACTCCAACGGCATCATGAGTATAGAACCACGACCTAACACCTTACTAATTAATGCGAAAAGTGCACAGCGTAAAAAAGTTGCAGCAAAAGCAATTGACACATGGAATATCTTGGCAATGTAACACATAAAACAATGAATGAATAAGCCTATACTACATGCATATATGGCTGGTGGTAAGGCTCTGATTACATTTGCATAAAGCTGATTTTCCCTACATCAAAGGAATAATTTTATTTAACTATCATGGTGGTTGTTAAACATTGAGAATGGTTGACGACATCCTCAATCCCAATTAAAAGTACTCATCAAAACCCAATAACTTTTTTTAGAAGTAACATGTTGAGATTCACATGATATTCAATTACGAGGATACTCAAATTGTCCATAACGGGGACACGGCTAATCATGATTAGTTTATACACTCTGCGGAGGTTTGCGCACTTTTCCCCACAAGACTCGATCGCCTCCGCTTGGTTCTCGCACTACATGGTGTTTGAGAAGCGGATGACCGAGACATAGTCTTTCGAGCGCTAGCACTTACATAATGGGTGAACCGTACCTACATCCCCTACATCAGCTAGCCTACCGTAAGAGTTCATACGACTTAGTCAACTCGCGAGCCCATAATTGGCTTGTGGCTGCACGGAAGTTTCAGTTTGAATAATCTTATGATCCCTTAGAGCACAGGTGGCGGTCAGAAGAAATCTGAGGCAAGTCTGATAGAAACAAGTGCCTCAATCCACCCAGGATGTGTGTTTAGGTTGCCACCTTAGATAAACCATTAATTAACAATCTCACATCATCATGGATATTCACTCACCCAATCACGTCTACTAGCATAGCATGGCATAATAAGCAAGTAGAAGTAACTCCCAAGGTTTCATAAGTAAAGCAGGTAATAGGTACTACCTCAATCTACTTCCCAAAACCCACAATTTAATTAGATCCTAAACATGCAAGTGTTTGAGGATTTGATCTAATGCATAAAAAGCTGGGTAGTAGAAAAGGTATGATCAAGTGTTACTTGCCTTGCGATGATCATGAGTCCTAGAGATTGAAGTAACAAGTGGCGCACTCGGGTGATCTAAGCAGACAAACAACAAGCATACAATAAGTACTCATCTAATGCGGAAATCTCGAATAAAAGATCTAACGGAGAGTTCAACTTAAGAACCACTGGTTGCAAAAGAATCGAATCAAAATAAACTCAGTGAGAAGCTCGAGAGAGAGCGACTCGGTTTAGCAATCTGAAATTAGGTCAAAATTTCACAGTGGCAAAACTCTGTGAAAGTAGGGTAGTCGGAACGGCGGTTTCGTTCTGAAACTCGGTAGCTTGAATCACGATTAGATAAGCGGCGAGAAATAAAACAGTTTTGAAAATCGGATCGAAATCGAATCGGAAAATAGCGGATTAAATCCGATTAAAAAAGCGACCGAGCGGTTTAAAAAGCGGACGTTAGTTAACGAAACGAATCCAACGAACGCGTTCATTGAAGCGAGCAGTTCGGTGAGCGTTCGTTAAATAAGAAACCGAAAAAAAATAAAACCAATCTAGGTTTTTTTTAGGGTTTAAAGTCGGCGTCGGCGAAGCTAATGGCGGCGGCTCCACGGCCGTGAGGTTATTGGCCTTGTGTGAAGCCGGCAGCTCCGGTGAGTGAAGCGGTGGGTTATAAAGGGGAGAGGCGCCGACTTGGGGAAGGGCAAGCGTGTGAACCGGACTCGGCCGTAGCGATAAGCGTCTGTGGCGGAGTCGCTCAGAGCCTTCGCGAGGAGGAGGAGGTGGGGCAGGAGGTCTGGGCTGGGGCACAGCTGGGTATTGGGCAGTTGGGCCCTCGGCCGAAGAAAGCCTTGGCAATTTTTTTAAAATTAAAATTAAACCAAAGCAATTAAAAAATACCAAATGAATTCCAGATTAAATAAAACAAATTTTCTCCGACTCCTAAAAATGAGTGAACAAAATGAACTTTAAAAGCAGCAAACATGCATAATTTTAAAATGCTCATTTTGCCTAAGCAAAATAAATCTTCAAAACCAAATTTGATTTATTTATAATATCTTCATTTTCCTAAATGTTGGGAAAGTCATATTATTCCCTCTCAAATATTTTTTATAGGAAAAACTTTATGAAGATAATTAAATAAATCCAATGATCCTATTTTCAAAATTTGGAAAATCCCAAATATGAAAATAATGAAACTTCAACTCTCTCAGAGGGTCCTTGAGTTGCGTGAAATTTCTAGGATCGGAAAATCACGAGAAAATATGATATGCATGATGACCTAATGTATAACATTCCAAATTGAAAATTTGGGATGTTACATTCACTTCTATGGGTGGTTCTATTCTTCATAGAACTAGTAGTCTTGTGGGCCTATTGCCATGCTTATAGTTGAACTTGAAAGGCAATTTATGCACATGCATCCTTGCATACAAGAATTTTCTTAGAATTCTCTAATATTGAGCATTCTTACATTAAGCGTGCCGCTACTATCTCTTTGGCTCATGAGTTTAGATTTATAATAAAGAGGCCAAAGAGATCTTTCCGATATAGGGTGAATGCTAGTCATCCTCCCATTGAAACTATCCTTTTTAATCAAAGAAGACATGATCGTTTACAATCTTTAGATCATATTGCTTATAATGAAAATCTTGGGAAAAAGGTTCTCTTGATGTTCTAGTTGATAAAATTTCCGAGCTTAATGATGATTTTGCTATTCGAATAATGCACTAGGTTTTTCCTCTTGAACAAAGGCTTGTAGCTTTTGCCAAAAGAATGCTCTTAATGATGAATTGGTTTGTGCAATACAAAGGGCCTAGGGAGGAACCCATACCTCTGAGATTGATCTTGGGGACTTTTGTCCCATTAAATTTAACCCTTTTGATTATTTTGCTTGCCTCAAAGAAAACTTGCTCTTGAGCATTAGGGAATATGAGAGAAGTTTTCATGATTTTACCTCACCACTATTATGGCAATACCTAGATCTATCCTTGCTTTTATGCCTAGCTAGGCGTTAAGCGATAAGCTTGTTGGGAGGCAACCCAATTTTATTTTTAGTTTTTTGCTTTTTGCTTATGTTTAGGAATAAATAATCCATCTAGATTCTGTTTAGATGTGTTCTTATGTTTTAATTAGTGTTTGTGCCAAGTTAAACCTATAGGATCTTCTTGGATAATAGGTATTTGATCTTGCTGTAATTTCCGAAACTTTCATTCACGAAAACAATTGTTAAAAATCTAGAGCGTGATAAAATAGTGATTCCAATTGGTGCTGATCAATAAACAAATTGCCTAGGTCTTCCTATTTTGGCTGAAGTTTTGGAGTTCGAAGTTTGCGTTAGTTACAAATTACTACAGACTATTCTATTTTTGACAGATTCTGTTTTCATGTGTTGTTTGCTTATTTTGATGAATCTATGGCTAGTAAAATAGTTTATAAACCATAGAGAAGTTGGAATACAGTAGGTTTAACACCAATATAAATAAAGAATGAGTTCATTACAGTACCTTGAAGTGGTCTTTTGTTTTCTTTAAATCAGCCAGACTCACGAGATTTCTGTTGAGTTTTGTGTTGTGAAGTTTTCAAGTTTTGGGTGAAATATTTTGATGGATTATGGAACAAGGAGTGGCAGAGCCTAAGCTTGGGATTCCCATGGCACCCCAAGATAATCTAAGGACACCAAAAGTCAAAGCTTGGGGATAACTTGGAAGGCATCCCCTCTTTAGCGTCTACTTCCATCGGTAACTTTACTTGGAGCTATATTTTTATTCACCACATGATATGTGTTTTGCTTGGAGCATCTTGTATGATTTGAGTCTTTGCTTTTAGTTTACCACAATCATCCTTGCTTTACACACCTTTTGAGAGAGCCATACAATTGGAATTTGTTAGAATACTCTTTGTGCTTCACTTATATCTTTTGAGCTATAGTTTTGCTCTAGTGCTTCACTTATATATCTTTTAGAAACGCGGTGGTGGTTGTTTTTATAGAAACTATTGATATCTCATGCTTCACTTATATTATTTTGAGAGTCTTAAATAGCATGGTAATTTGTAATAACCTCAATATGCTAGGTATACAAAATAGTAAAAAAATTCTTATGAGTGTGTTGGATACTAAGAAAAGTTTGATGCTTGATGATTGTTTTGAGATATGGAGGTGATAATATCAATGCCATGCTAGTTGAGTAGTTGTGAATTTAAGAATGCTTGTGTTGAAGTTTGCAAGTCCGTAGCATGCATTATGGTAAACATTTTGAAACAAATTTGAAACATGAGGTGTTCTTTGATTGTCCTCCTTATGAGTGGCGGTCGGGAGAATGACGATGGTCTTTCCTACCAATCTATCCCCCTAGGAGCATGTGCGTAGTGCTTTGGTTTTGATGGCTTGTAGATTTTTGCAATAAGTATGATTTATTTATGACTAATGTTGAGTCCATGGATTATCACTCTCACCCTTCCACCATTGCTAGCCTCTTGAAATTGCATTGCCCTTTCTCACATTGAGAGTTGGTGCAAACTTAGCAGTGCATCCAAACCTGTGATATGATACACTCTTTCACACATAAACCTCCTTATATCTTCCTCAAAACAGCCACCATGCCTACCTATTATGGCATTTCCATAGCCATTCCAGATATATTGCCATGCAACTTTCCACCATTTCGTTCATCATGACACCTTCATCATTGTCATATTGCTTAGCATGATCATGTAGTTGGCATAGTATTTGTGGCAAAGCCACCGTTCATAATTCTTTCATACATGTCACTCTTGATTCATTGCATATCGGTACATGCAATCGGAGGCATTCATATAGAGTCATACTTTGTTCTAGTATCGAGTTGTAATCATTGAGTTGTAAATAAATAGAAGTGTGATGATCATCATTTTCTAGAGCATTGTCCCGAGTGAGGAATATAAAAAGGCCATAAAAAAGACAAGGCCCAAAAAATGAGAGAAAGAGAGAGACGGGACAATGCTACTATCCTTTGCCACACTTGTGATTCAAAGTAGCACCATAATCTTCATGATAGAGAGTCTCTTGTTTTGTCACCTTCATATACTAGTGGGAATTTTCATTATAGAACTTGGCTTGTATATTCAACAATGGGCCTCCTCAAGTGCCCTAGGTCTTCGTGAGCAAGCAAGTTGGAGGCACACCACTTAGTTTCTTTTGTTGAGCTTTCATACATTTATAGCTCTAGTGCATCCGTTGCATGGCAATCCCTACTCCTTGCATTAACATCAATCGATGGGCATCTCCATAGCTCATTGATTAGCCTCGTTGATGTGAGACTTTATCATTTTTTGTCTTATCCACATAACCCCCATCATCATATTCTATTCCACCCATAGTGCTATGTCCATGGCTCCCGCTCATATATTACGTGAAAGTTTATAGGTTTGAGATTATTAAAGTATGAAACAATTGCTTGGCTTGTCATCGGGGTTGTGCATGATGAGAGCATTCTTGTGTGACGAAAATGGAGTATGACTAAACTATATGATTTTGTAGGGATAAACTTTCTTTGGCCATGTTATTTTGAGAAGACATAATTGCTTAGATAGTATGCTTGAAGTATTATTATTTTTATGTCAATATGAACTTTTGTCTTGAATCTTTCGGATATGAATATTCATACCACAATTAAGAAGAATTACATTGAAATTATGCCAAGTAGCACTCTGCATCAAAATTCTATTTTATCATTTACCTACTCGAGGGCGACGCAGAATTAAGCTTGGGGATGCTTGATCGTCTCAACGTATCTATAATTTTGATTGCTCCATGCTATATTATCTCTTGTTTGGACCATATTGGGCTTTATTTTCCACTTTTATATTATTTTTTGGGACTAACCTATTAACAGAAGGCCCAACCCGAAATTGTTGTTTTTGCCTATTTGGTGTTTGAAGAAGCGGAATATCAAGAGTCCAAGCGGAATGAAATCTTGGAGCGTGATTTTCTCACGAATATGACCAGGAGACTTGGACCCTATGTCAAAGCCACGAGGTGGGCACGAGGTGAGGCGCGCCCCCACCCTCGTGGGCCCGAGCTCCATGACGTACTTCTTCCTCCTATATATACCTCACGTGCCCCAAGCGATCGGATCTGAGCCAAAAACCTAATTCCCTGCCACAACCTTACTGTGCCCATGAGATCCCATCTTGGGGCCTGTTGCAGGCTCCATGGGAAGAGGAATCCACCATGGAGGCTTCTACATCATCACCATAGCCCCTCCGGATGAAGTGTGAGTAGTTTACCTCGGACCTTGGGTCCATAGTTAGTAGCTAGATGGCTTCTTCTCTCTTTTGGATCTCGATACAATGTTCTCCCCTCTCGTGGAGATCTATTCGATGTAATCTTCTTTTGCGGTGTGTTTGTTGAGGACCGATGAATTGTGGGTTTATGATCAAGATTATCTATGAACAATATTTGAATCTTCTCTGAATTCTTTTATGTATGATTGGTTATCTTTGCAAGTCTCTTCGAATTATCAGTTTGGTTTGGCCTACTAGATTGGTTTTTCTTGCAATGGGAGAAGTGCTTAGCTTTGGGTTCAATCTTGCGGTGTCCTTTCCCAGTGACAGTAGGGCAGCAAGGCACGTATTGTATTGTTGCCATCGAGGATAACAAGATGGGGTTTTATCATATTGCATGAATTTATCCCTCTACATCATGTCATCTTGCTTAAGCGTTACTCTGTTTTCATTAACTTAATACTCTAGATGCATCTTTGGATAGCGGTCGATGAGTGGAGTAATAGTAGTAGATGAGGCGAGAGTCGGTCTACTTGTCTCGGACGTGATGCCTATATACATGATCATGCCTAGATATTCTCATAACTATGCTCAATTACATCAATTGCTCAACATTAATTCGTTCACCCATAGTAAAATACTTATGCTCTTGAGAGAAGCCACTAGTGAAATCTATGGCCCCGGTCTATTCTCATCATATTAATCTTCCATCACTTTAATATTGCTTTGCTTTTATTTTACTTTGCATATTTATACCAAAATATTATCTATCATCTCTATCGGATATCATTCTCATAAGTGATCGTGAAGGGATTGACAACCTATTCGCGTTGGTTGCGAGGAGTTATTTGCTTTGTGTAGTCTCACGAGGGACTCGTGTGGCCTCTCTTTGGATTGATACCTTGGTTCTCAAAACTAGCGAAATACTTACGCTACTTTGCTGCATCATCCTTTCCTCTTCAAGGCAATCCAACGCGATTGCTCAAGAGGTAGCACCGATCTGCGAGCGGTCCTCCGCGAGGCCGATCACGCCACTCTGGCGAGGGCCACAGTCGTCCCAGCATCCTCCATCACGTCCTCCTCCTCGGCCATAGCCCGGTCGTTCACGCTCGTGGCGTCGACCGAAGTCCCATCTCGAATGGCCCACGAGCTCTTGATATTCGTTGGTGTTGTGGCTGTATGCGTTGCGGAAGAAGCGAGCAGTCGGCTGCTCTTGGATGACTTTGGATTTATCGGCGCGCTTTGTGTGAGCTCCGCCGCCAAGCAGCCACTCCCTTGCGCTTCCGTCCTTGGATTTGGCTTTCTTCTCCTCCGGGTCAGTAGCTGGGAGCTCGAGGAGAGAAGGCGCCCTTCCTCAGCTCGCGCGCCCAGTACGCCGAGGTTGAGCAGCTCGAGAAGTGCACAGCTCCTCGTGGATGGCGAGCTCCTCCTTCATCTTGGCGTCGCGGACACCATCGAGCGCCAAAATGATGGCCTCGTCCATCACATTGGGGATCTTGCCGCGAAACCTTGTTGAAGCGTTGGATGTACTTCGCAAGGTCTCTCCCGGTGTTTGCTTGATGCAGCGTTAGGTCACCGTAGACGGGGGTGATCGCGATGCCACTGAAGTTGGCGATGAAGTGGTCATGCATCTCACCCTAGGAGGAGATCGAGCCGGGGGCAGGTTCAAGAGGCCATGGCGGGCGCCCGTCCTATGAGCCATGGGAACTAGTTTGCCATGACTTTCGTCACCATTGGCCGCCTCGATGCTCAGCTCATAGAGCTGCAAGAACTCCACAGGTCGGAGGTGCCGTCGTGAGTGGGGGAGGCAGGTCGGCTTGGACTTGCCGGCCGACAATGCCACGCAGCTCGAGGCGAAGGTGCGGCAGCCCGCCGTGGCCACCGAGGCCCGCCGTGGAGGCGGAGCTTGATCTTGGTGTCCCAGCTGCCACGGCAAGTGGCGCGTGGCCTTGTCATGACCAGCGATCGGCGTGGCGGCTGGGGGGGCGGTGGAGGCGTTTTCTTGCGGTCGGGAACTTTGTGGCAGCTTCCTTCTTCTCGTGGCGCCCGATGCGGTGGGTCTCGCGAGGGGGACCGCCTTGGCGCGCGAGCGTCGTCTTCGTGCGGAGGTGGTGGAGGTGCTCCACGAGCCACGTCGCCCGCGATTGGCGGGCGAGGCAGCGGAAGGATGGCGCGAGAGCCCCTGCGGCAGCAACGAGCTCGGTGATGCGGTCCGGCAAGTCTTGGTAGAGGTCGTCGGCAGGCGGTAGCGCAAAACTCATGTGCCATGAAGCAGCACGGCCTCTTGGCGTCACAGGAGTGTGAGGCGTGAGATGATGAACGGTTGGGGTCAGCGAAGTTGGCGATACGGCCATCCCGCTTGCTGCGGAGGGTGCAGGGAGGGCGCTGCTGCTCGTTTCTCACGGACGGTGGCAGCGTTAGGCGGCGGGTGCGGAGAACTGCGCAGGGAGGCCGCCGGCCAGGGGCTGTCTGAGCGACACAAGGTGGTGAGCGGCGGCCTTGGAGCAGCCAGGCAATGGCGTGGCCATGAACTTGGTGGAGTGGCGAAGCGCGGATCGGCGAGAGAAAGCTTCAGCGTACCCCTACAGCGCCAAATGTGGATTTGGGTTCAGCAAAACCCTTGAGGTTCGAACCTTGGGGTGCGCTTGATCTCTCCTCCCTCTAGCTCGCTTTCGCATCATAATCTCATGGCCTAGCTTCGACGAACCCTAAGAACAAAGGAACACAAGATTTATACTAGTGCGGGCCACCGTTGTGGTGTAATACCCTACTCCGGTGCTGAGTGTGGTGGATTGCCTCTTGGGCTGAGGATGAATAGTACAAGGGAAGAACTGCCTCTGAGGAGAGGTGCTCTTGTGCTCGGTGAGCTTGTGTGGTGGTTGGTGAACTAGGTGATCGATCCCCTCCTATGATGGTGGCTAGTCCTATTTATAGAGGCCTGGTCCTCCTCCCAAATATTGGCGGAAGGATTCCACAGCGACCCGGAGGGTGCTCAGGAGAGCACAACCCTCCAGGTGCGCGCCAGGCCAGGCGCGCCACAGTGGATGTGCCCCGGACCGCCTCTTTGCTCTATAAATACCCCAATACTCCGAGAAACCTAGAGTCAGCATAATATTGATCCAGCCACCGAGGTCCAACCACTATATCCAATCTAGACACCATCTCGGATGGGGTTCACCATCTCCATTGGTGCCTCTTTGTAGACCCTACTACGTCCGTAGTTAGTAGCTAGATGGCTTGCTCTCTCTCGCTGAATTTTCAATACAATGGTCTCTTGGAGATCCATATGTTGTAACTCTTTTTGCGGTGTGTTTGTTGGGATCTGATGAACTTTGAGTTTATGATCAGTTATATCATTTTATATCCATGAAACTGTTTGAGTTTCTTTGGTCTCTCTTATGCATGATTGCTTATAGCCTCGTATTTCTTCTCCGATATTTGGGTTTTGTTTGGCCAACTTGATCTATTTATCTTGCAATGGGAAGAGGTGCTTTGTAGTGGGTTCGATCTTACGGTGCTTGATCCCAGTGACAGAAGGGGAACCGACACGCATGTATCGTTGCTACTAAGGATAAAACGATGGGATCTATCTCTACATAGATAGATCTTGTCTACATCATGTCATCGTTCTTATTGCATTACTCTGTTTTCCATGAACTTAATACACTAGATGCATCTTTGGATAGCGGTCGATGTGTGGAGTAATAGTAGTAGATGCGGCGAGAGTCGGTCTACTAATCTTGGACGTGATGCCTATATAATGATCATTTCACTGGATATCGTCATGATTATTTGAAGTTCTATCAATTGCCCAACAGTAATTTGTTCACCCACCGTTTGCTATTTTTCTCGAGAAAGCCACTAGTGAAACCTCATTTGATCTCTTCCTCATATATTTGCATTTGCGGTCTACTTTTCCTTTGAATTTATTTTTAGATCTATTAAACCAAAAATACAAAAATACCTTACTGCAATTTATTCTTATTTATTTTTCTTGGCATTCGATCTGTCAATCTACTACAATTTTATTCACGTCCGTTTGCCCATCTTGAGGCGCCGCTACCGAAAGGATTGACAACCTTTTACGTCGAAGTTGCGAGGTTTGTTATCGTATGCGGGGATGTTTACGTTGTGTTGCTTGGTTCTCCAACTGGTTCGATAACCTTGGTTTCATATATGAGGGAAATACCTACCGCTTTATGCTGCATCATCCCTTCTTCTTTGGGCAAATACCGTGTAGCTTCAAGCCGCAATCAAACATTCATGCCACAATGAAGAAAATTACATGGATAAATATGTTAGGTAGCATTCCATCAAAATTCTATTTTATCATTTACCTACTAGAGGCGAGCATGAATTAAGCTTGGGGATGCTTGATACGTCTCCAACATATCAATAATTTTTAAATGTTCCATGCTATTATATTATCTGTTTTGGGTGTTTTATATGCATTAATATGCTATTTTATATTAATTTTGGGACTAACCTATTTACCTAGAGCCTAGTGCCAATCTCTGTTTTCCTTTTTTTTGCTTTGCGGAATAGGAATACTAAGCAGGTCCAAGCGAATAAAACTCACGATGATTTTCTTGGACGGAAGACACCCAGGAGACTTGGAGTTCAAGTCAGAAGAGCCCGATGGCGGCGGCAAGGGTGGAGGAGGCGCCCTAGAGGGCGTCCCCCACCTGTGGGCCTCGGTGACCTCTAACCTAGATCTTCCTCCTATATTCACATATATTTCAAAACCCTCGAAGCATCCACGAAAACACTTTTCCACCACATAACCTTACATTCCCGTGAGATCCCATCTTGGGGCCTTTTCCAACATCCACATCGGAGGATTCGAGCACGGAGGGCATCTACATCAACTCTATTGCCCTTCCAATGAAGCGTGAGTAGTCCACCACAGACCTACGGGTCCATAGCTAGTAGCTATGGCTTCTTCTATCTCTTTGATTCTCTATACCATGTTCTCCTCGATGTTCTTGGAGATCTATCCGATGTAATACTCTTTTGCGGTGTGTTTGTGAGATCCGATGAATTGTGGATTTATGATCAGCTTATCTATGAATATTATTTGAATCTTCTGAATTCTTATATGCATGATTTGATATCTTTGTATTTCTCTTTGAATTATCGGTTTGGTTTGGCCAACTAGATTGGTTTTTCTTGCAATGGGAGAGGTGCTTAGCTTTGGGTTCAATCTTGCGTGATTTCACCCAGCGACAAAGTAGAATGTGAGACACATATTGAATTGTTGCCATCAAGGATAAAAAAGCGGGTTTTCATCATATTGCTTGAGTTAATTCATCTACATCATGTCATCTTACTTAAGGAGTTACTCTGTTCTTTATGAACTTAATACTCTAGATGCATCTTTGGATAGCGGTCGATGTGTGGAGTAATAGTAGTAGATGCAGGCGAGGAGTTGGTCTACTTAACGGATGTGATGCCTATATTTCATAATCATAGCCTTGGATATCGTCATAACTTTAAGCTTTTCTATCAGTTGCTTTCGATAGTAATTTGTTCACCTTGTATTATTTTCCTTCAACAGAGAAGCCTCTAGTGAAACCTATGGCCCCCGGGTCTATTTTCCACCATATTAGTTTTCGATCTTCTATTTTCCATCATATTAGTTTCCGATCTACTATTTTGCAATCTTTTATTTTCAGATCTATAAACCAAAAAAACAAAAATATTTTTTCTTTTGTTTAGTTTTATCTATCTCTATCAGATCTCACCTTTGCAAGTGACCGTGAAGGGATTGACAACCCCTTTATCACATTGGGTGCAAGTTATTTGATTGTTTGTGTAGGTACATCTGATGCGGCTTGAACTATGTCGATATTTCCCAAAGAGGAAGGGATGATGCAGCACATCTATGGTAGGTATTTCCCTTAGTGATGAGACCAAGGTTATTGAACCGGTAGGAGAACCACGCAACACCACGTAAACAGCTCCTACACACAAAGAACAAATACTTGCAACCCGGCGTAAGAGGGTTGTCAATCCTCATGGGTACAAAAGATAGGTAAAATTGTAGTAGATTGGATAAATAGATCTCATGAGGAATGCGAGATAAAATAAATAAATAAAATTGCAGCAAGGTATTTTGTGTTTTGGATTAATAGATCTGAAAATAAAAGCAAATAAAATAGATCTCCAAGGCAAATATAATAAAGAAGAGACCCGAGGCGTAGATTTCACTAGTGGCTTCTCTTGACTAAAATAGCATATGGTGGGTAAACAAATTACTGTTGGGCAATTGATAGAACTGCAAATAATCATGATGATATCAGGCAATGATCATTATATAGGCATCACGTCCAAGATTACTAGACCGACTCCTGCTGCATCTACTACTATTACTCACACATCGACAGCTATCCAGCATGCATCTAGTGTATTAAGTTCATGGAAAAACAAAGTAATGCAATAAGAACGATGACATGATGTAGACAAGATCTATTTATGTAAAATAGACCCCATCTTGTTATCCTTAATAGCAATGATACATACATGTCGGTTCCCCTTATGTCCTTTGGGATCAAGCACCGTAGATCGAACCCATCACAAAGCACCTCTTCCGTGGCAAGAAAAATCAATCTAGTTGGCCTAACTAAACCAAAGATTTGAAGAAGAAATACGAGGCTATAAGTAATCGTGCATATAAGAGATCAAAAGAATCAAATAACTTTCATGGATAAAACATAGATCTGATCATAAACTCAAAGTTCATCGGATCCCAATAAACACACCAAAAAAAGTTACATCAAATAGATCTCAAGAGACCATTGTATTGAGAATCAGAGAGAGAGAGAGAGAGAGAGAGAGAGAGGAAACCATCTAGCTACTAACTACGGACCGTGGGTCTACAATGAACTACTCACGCATCATTGGAGAGGCACCAATGAGGATGATGAACCCCTTCGTGATGGTGTACGGTGACCCACAAGTATATGGGATCAATTGTAGCCTTTTCGATAAGTAAGAGTGTCGAACTCAAGCGAGGAGCGAGAAGGAAATGACATGTGGTTTTCAGCAAGGTAATGTACATAGCGCTGAAATTGTAAGTAACAAAGTAGTTTGATGGCAACATAATTTGTAAGGAGCAAGTAATGATAGTAGTAACAAAAGTGCAGCAAGGTAGCCCAATCATTTTGAGGAAAGAGACGGACCAAAGCGGTCTCTTATAATAAGCAAAGCATTCTTGAGGGTACAGCGGAATTTCATCTAGTCACTTTCATCATGTTGGTTCGATTCGTGTTACGCTAGTTTGATAATTTGATATCTTGGGTGGACCGGTGCTTAGGTGCTGTTCTTACTTGAACAAACCTCCTACTTATGATTAACTCCCTATAAAGCATCATAACTACGAGAAAAGTATTAAGAATAAATTCTAACCATAGCATTAAACTTTTGGATCCAATCTTTATACGAATAAGCGCATAAACTAGGGTTTAAGCTTACATCACTCTACATAACCCATCATCTAATAACTACTCCACAATGCATTCCCTTAGGCCCAAATATGGTGAAGTGTCTTGTAGTCGATGTTCATATGACACCACTAAGGGAATCACAACATACATACTATCAAAAGATCGAACACATATCAAGTTCACATGATTACTTGCAACATGATTTCTCCGTGACCTCTAGAACAAAAGTAACTACTCACAAGTGATAAACATGCTCAAGATCAGAGGGTTATTAAATAGCAAATTGGATCTGAACATATAATCTTCCACCGAATAAACCATATAGTAATCAACTACAAGATGTAATCAACACTACTAGTCACCCACAAGCACCAATCTATAGTTCCGGTACAAAGATTGACCACAAGAGATGAACTAGGGTTTGAGAGGAGATGGTGCTGTTGAAGATGTTGATGGAGATTGCCCTCCCAAGATGGGAGAATTGTTGGTGATGATGATGACAATGATTTCCCCCTCAGGAGAAGTTCCCCTAAGCGGAATCGGTCCATTGGAGGGCAAAGTGCTCCTGCCCAAGTTCGCCTCTAGGCGGAGGCTCTGTCCCGAAATTCCTCACCTTATTTTTTCTAGGTCAAAATGACTTATATACGGAAGATGGGCACCGGGAGGTGGTGCAGGCGAAACACAACCCACGGAGACACGCGCTGGGGCGAGGTGCCCTGGTGTCTTGTGCTCACCAGGTGGGGCCCCTCAGGTGGTTATTTGCTCAGTATGTTCTTATTTATTCCATAAAAATTCTCGTGAAGTTTCAGCTTATTTGGGTTGTGCGAGAATAGGTGGTGGGACGTAGCTTTTCCAGTCCAGATTTCCATTCTTGGAATTCTCCCTCTTGTGTGTACCTTGCATATTATGAGAGAAAAGGCCTTAGAATTACTCCAAAAAGCATTATTATGCATAAAAACATCATAAATAACAGTAGGTAAACATGATGCAAAATGGACGTATCAACTCCCCCAAGCTTAGACCTCGCTTGTCCTCAAGCGAAAATCGAAATCGAAAAACATGTTCACATGCTTAGAGAGAGGTGTCGATAAAAACAAAATACGGACATAGAAGCATCATGTGAATTATTATAAAAGCAACATATTTTAACATAAAACTTTTATCATAGACTTCTCATGAATAAGTAGCAATTCATCACACTATCGAAGTATAAAGCATAAACTCTATTGGAAACCAACAAACTATGTTCTCGGTCAACTTTGCAACTACAATTCATCTTTTTTCCTGGAAGGGTCACGTATCGGAGCCTTTAGGCAAGTCCACATACTCAACCATCATATAGTCTTCTATGATTGCTAACACTCACAGCATACACATGAGCAAAACGTTTCAACCGAACACATAGAAAGATAGGGGCTTATAGTTTCGCCTCCCAATGTATTCACCTCAAGGGTGATGTCAACAATAATAACTCATGCTACCCATATTCAGCTGGACATATGTGCCTATATCTTTCCTCACCACATGATGCTTGCCAAAGGAGAAAATAAAAAGGAATAGAGAGAAAAACTTTGACTCTTGCATAAAAGTAAATACACAAAGTAAAAGATAGGCCCTTCGCAGAGAGAGAGGTTGCCATGCTTATTTGTTTGTATGCTCAACCCCTTAGTGCAAAAGAATGTCACGTTATATTGCCCTCTCGATGGCAACCTTTATTATGCAGTCTGCATCGCTTTTATTCTTTACCATCACAAGTTAGTACAACGCCTCAATTTTCTCTTACACTAAATGATCTCACACTTTTAGAAGCAGTTTTATTGCCTTATTGCACCGATGACAACTTACTTGAAGGATCTTACTCAGTCCTTAGGTAGGATGGTGGACTCTTGAAAATAAGATTTGGGTTTTAAGGGTTTTTGGATGCAGAAGTAGTATCGCTACTTGGTGCGGAGTTTTTGGCTAGCAAAGATGGGGGCAATCACTACATGTTGAAGGATCTATGACAATATAACTTCTATGTGAATATGAACAAACATAAATCATTATGTTGTCTTCCTTGTCCAATGTCAAAAAATTTGACGTATAATATTTTGATGGGGGCTCACAATCACAAAAGTTTTCCAGGATAGTGTATTTGTATGTGAATCTTCTCTTCCCTTATTAATTCTTTCATGAGTTGCATCATTGACCAATGCTATGTTTGTCAATCTCTAATAAAAATTTCTACTTATACTTTTCCCTATGTGGTGTCATTACCTACCATATGATTAGCATATGATCTTTTTCATTTATTTCCTTTCTTTTTGTTGGAACATAAAAGTAAAGAAAGCAAGAACTCAAACTAAAATTTATTATATATCTCGCACACGATTACAAGGATAGATCACTAGGAAAACTCTCAAAAAGAAAGGATCGAACTAAACTTTTATTCATCTAAAGCAAAAGATAACTAAGGACTAAACTAAAATAAGTGAAGGCAAAATATAGTGGGGTGATCGATCAGGGGCACCTCCCCAAGCTTGGCGGAAGCGCAAGGGAGTGCCCATACCCGATACTCAATTTTATTTTGGTGATGAAGAAGGAGGTGGGGGTGATGAAGTAGAGGCGATCTTGTCCTCGGGTTTCCATGGTAGAGGTCCACCATCATAAGAGGAAGAATGAGTCTCACGGGTCCTGCAACTGGCAGCCAAACTCATACCTTTGAATCTCGCCTCATATTCAAAGACTTGGTTTTGGAGATCATAGATCTGACTTTGGAGGAAGTTGATTTTCTCGTTGAGGGTGAAGACGATGTCCTTCATGGACTTGCCATCCACCTTGACATCACGGGCAAAGTCCGTAATCATGAGGTGATTGGCATTGAGTCCAGGCTCCACATCCCCTTGCACCGGAAGACTTCCTGCTCCATAGCTTGAAGCCAAGCCTCCTCGGTCCCTTTCCCTTGGGTCCTTGCACATCGCGGATGTGCAACACCCCCTCATGCATCTAGATGACCTGAGGGTGCTGCACCACCTCCCGCAAATATGGGTTGATGACGTTCTTGAAGAACTTGTCCTTGGAGGATCTTGAAGTGGCCATGATAGATGGAATCTGTCAGAAAACAGCATGGAAAAGAAAACAGAAGATTTCTCCGTGATACGGTGGTCAATAGGTTCGCGGGGTACATAAAGATTTTTATCTTGGGAAACAAGCAAACGGAAGAAAAGCGAGTCGGAGGGTACGGTTGGGCACAACCACTGGGCGCCGCTAACAAAGCCAAGTGCCCTGGTGTCTTGTGCCCACCAAGGTCACTTCCGGTAGTTTCTTATTTTCCTATTTTTTATTTTCCAAAAGCGGATAAAAAATATTTTTAGATTTTTCGAGTCCGTTTACTTACCGTATCAACGTACCTCCTCTTTTCATGATTCTCGGGTATTCGGAGCCTCTTTTATGTGTTCTTCCGTGTCATAGGTTGGATAATATTGCTTTCAACATTAATGGGCGATACGAGATATATTGTTTTATTCATTGCCCATTAACATTATTTATTTTGATAGCTCTAGACCGATAAACCTCCTCGATAACATAGGGTCCTCCCCATTTGGAGAGGAGTTTTCTTGCAAAGAATCTGAAACGAGGTTGTACAAAAGAACATATTCTCCAACTTTGAACTCACGATTTTGGATTCTTTTATCATGCCATCTTTTAACTTTTTCTTTAAATAACTTGGCATTTTCGTAAGCTTGGGTTCTCCATTCATCTAATGAGCTAATATCAAATAACCTGTTTTCACCGGCAAGTTTAAAATCATAGTTGAGTTCTTTAATTGCCCAATATGCTTTATGTTCTAATTCAAGAGGCAAATGACAAGCTTTTCCATAAACCATTTTATAAGGAGACATACCCATAGGATTTTTATATGCTATTTTGTAAGCCCAAAGTGCATCATCTAATTTCTTAGACCAATTCTTCCGGGACCTATTGACAGTCCTTTGCAAAATTAATTTTATTTCTCTATTGCTAAGTTCAACTTGACTGCCGTTGTCAAAACCAGCGGATCTCGGTAGGGGTCCCGTATCAGTCCCTAAGGTTGATGGTAACAGGAGGCGGGAACACGATGTTTACCAGGTTCGGGCCCTCTCTATGGAGGTAATACCCTACTTCCCCTTGATTGATCTTGATGAATATGAGTATTACAAGAGTTGATCTACCACGAGATCGTAATGGCTAAAACCCTAGAAGTCTAGCTTTGTATGATTATGATTGCCTCAACGGACTAAACCCTCGAGAGGGACTAGGGTTGTACAAAGTGATTCTGAGAGAAAGGAATCTTCATATCCGAGCGCCAAGCTTTCCATCCATGCCAAGGAGTGTCCCATCCGGACACGGGTGAGAGTCTTCGGTCTTGTATCTTCATAGCCCATCAGTCCGCCCATGTCCAGCAAGCTGGACGCCGAGAGGACCCTTAATCCGGGACTCCCTGGTAGCCCACGAACCGGGCTTCAATGACGAGGTGTCCGTGTATGATTGTCTTGGCATTGCAAGCGGGTTCCTCCTCGAATACTCCAAAGCATCCTTCGAACATAGAAAGCGTGTCGGATCTGCAAAACAAATTACCACACACAACCGTAGAGAGCATAATATTTCCACGAGTCCAATCTGGTTGACAACTTTTGTAGCATGACATCACATCCTTTGCCGGTCATTATTTGAACCGCTTTTTAGCCTCCCGCACCACGTTTCAAGATCAGTTTCATTGGCGCGTCTTATCGGAAGCGGTGTGTCCTCTTATTGCGGGATTCTCATTAACACGGGCATGGTAAGCAATGGGCCCTCCTTGCGGCCCTTTGGGGAATAAGCGAGTTTAAAGAGCGGTGGGGAGGCGCTTGATATTCGCTGCCTTTATAAGGGATAAGGATACACCCTTTTCACCCACGCTCTCTCTCTCTCTCTCTCTCTACCCATTCTCAAGCTCAATAGCAAGTCCTTATCCTCCTCCGCCTCAAAAGCACTCCAATCATGTTGGGATCCCAGGGCCTTACACGGCAAGTGGATGGTTTCCTCCGTCAAGTATGAAGGATGTCCACAGAAGCTCCGGGAGGGGTATTTAGCCAAGGAAATCGTCCAACGTCTTCCGGCCAAGGGTTAGGTTATCCATACCCGGAGCCCCAAGAAAGGGTGGTATTTATCCCCACTTCGTCTGTGGGCTGGTATTTCCTCTCCATCCATTAAATGGCGGACTCATGTTCTATCACGGGCTAGAATTTCCACGATCCGGCCCCAACTCCTTCCTCAATATCTAGGCATTTATCATCGTGTGCGAGGCCTTCCTCCGCATCCCACCCCACTTCGGATTGTGGTTAAAGATCTTCAATGTGAAGCGAAGGTGGTGGATGGTCAACACTTGTTAGTCTTGAGGGTGCCATGGTGAGCAAGATGCCCAACGTCACATGGTCCCAAGGTACCTTTGTGGAGACCGTCAAAGGGTGGCAACAACTATGGTTCTACGTCCGCAGCCCCGCCACGCATACTAGTCTGCGGCTCCCAAATTCAGGTCCAAGGCCCCAATGCGGCTCACTTCACGGCTTGAGAAGGGCCTGAGTTAGGCCTCGTCGAACGAGTGACAGCGCTACAAATCCGCATCAAGAGCATGGTTGACAAGAACATCAAGCTTGTCAATGTGATCCGGTGATGCTCGTTCGATGGATCCTTCCTGCCAACACGGACTTCCCATCTGTGGGAGTTCCATCCGGCGAACACCGGACCTTGCAACAGTTCTCGGCACCACGCGCGAAGATGTCGGAAGGTGCTATTCAAAGCAAATCTGGCGTGGCCGGTGGCGGCAAAGGACATGATCGCGCGCTCGACTGCCCAGCCAGCTTCGGTGAGTTCCCCATATTTCAAGGTGTTTCCTCCATCGGTATATTAGGGGAAGAAGTCTAAGCTTCCCCTTTGTTTTCAGGGCTAGACAAAGAAGACCGAGTTGATCCAAATGTCCAGCTCCGTTGCGGAAGACCCGGCGATCCCTCTTCTACGAAGATGCGGTTCCCGCCTAAGGCGCCAGAGAAAAGGCCAAGGAGACCCAAGTGGTCTCCTGGAAGGCACTTCGGACGGTCGTCAAGAAACTGAACCCACCTCCCCCGCAGGTCGACGAGGAGGAGGAGGAAGAAAGCAATCCTCCCTTAAGGAGGGAACAAAGAAAAGGGCATCCTCCACGATCCGAGGCTGAGGTGTCCAAGAAGGGAGAGCCTTCCTCACGGATAACACCGCCGCTAGACATGCATAACAACTCGAGTGGCGCCCAGGATAAGCCCCCGCTGAATCGTAAGTATTAGAAGGCAATCGACACATATATCTAACTACTTTACTTTGCATTTTAACGAGTCCACACGCTGTAATCTTTGTATTGTCTGGTACCACTCAGCAGCTTGAAATCTCGGCGGAACTCATCCTGTAATGACACGACCTCCTCCGAATCTTGTATTGTTGGTACCACTCAAAGAGCTTGATCCTTGAGTTGAAACGATGCAAACTTGACAAAGTCCTCAGGTCCGACATTGCTACAATCAAAATGCTTGCAGATGTCCACAAGCCAATCGTCGGCCGCTCGTGGCCTCGCTACGAAGCTAAAAGACTTCGCTGATTAGCGAGGAACTGATCGAGATTAGCAAAGTGCAGCTGGTTGTTGCCTTGACCTTGATTTCCTTGATTGCCTTGCCTCGAGTACGCTTCTTGCAAGAGCCGCAAAATCATCCGAGCATTGGCATTGGTGGCTGCCATAGCTTGCTGTGCCTCCGGAGGCGGAGGTGGAGGGAGGGTCTGACGATCCCCATCATTGCGATCCAGATTCAGACGTGCCATGGAGCCATCCCAAGAGGGTGACATCCGTTAGTCCTTTGATAGATGAGACAAGTTGAAATCAACGGATAGAAATTGCAACATATAGTCTTCACAATAAACATTCGAACAAGAATGAATGAATGAATTCCGAAGTTAATCATCACACGCCCATTAAGGTGAGAAGCCACTTAGATAAAGGGAAACAACATCCGCTTAGAAACAAATCGAATATCACAACTGAAAACAAAAGATTGGCTTTAGAATGAGCCGAACAAACACATGATAGAGATTTCGCTAAAGTGTTCGTGGGGCCCACATGGACACGACGATAGCGGACGTCACGAATGACAAACAAGACGTCCCCGAATCAGCATAGCCAAGGATTCTTTAAGACGCCTCGCACCAATCAGAATCGACCGTGAATGGGCGGACCACTAGACGTTGAACCCCAATCTCAAATCATACATCCGTGGAAAGAATATCCTGTAAGCTACTAGAATTTACCTATAAACTCCCAAACTTTCGGTTATGCAATCTGGTGTTGGGGATAGGGACACAAAATATATCACCCAAACTAACAATACCTAGATCCAAATTGATCCATCCGTCAACATAACCAAGAAATCCTCGGAAATCGTGTACCTCGACCTTCAAAAACATCCGTTATACAAGTCATGGCAATACTCCCGCACTTCACACAAGATCAAGTTATCGGGTTATCTCACCAACAATCTGTATAAAAGAGATTTCGCTATGCAAAACTCAGTATTCAGAATCGCAACGATAAAATTGTGACGACAACACTCGGAGCTGAACTCCGGACACCGCCACAACCCCTAAATGTCGAGGCACCAAGAACAATTCGCCACAAAACCATCGAACGATCCCAAGATACCCACGTGATCCTAAAAAATTTTTTAGTGAAATTTGAGGAGAGAAGAGTCAAAATTCGTCAGAGACCTCACAGAGCTTGATTTAAGGGATGGGAGTAAAAGAATCCTACCTCCGGTATATATAATCCTAAGACTCAAAACATTTTCCATTCTAGACTCAACAACGCCAAAGAACAATCAAGTAGGGGCCTCAAGTCGGGAAGGCTCGATTACCAACTTAACGCCTCGACCGCGCTATATCTCCCACGTGTCGAGGCACGACTTAGAGGCACAACCGCATTGAAAGCAATGTGCAAGTGAGGTAATCTTCACACAACCCATGTAATACATAAGGAAAGAGATACAGTTGGCTTACACGCCACTTCACACAGACATAAATAAACATCCATCATTCAGTACACTCAAGGTCCGACCACGGAACCAAAATAAAGAAGATACCCCAATGCTACTACACAGATCCTCGATCGTCCCAACTGGGCACCACTACGATCATCAGAAAGACATAGTAACGACCACGCTCTCGCCGAACTCCCACTTGAGCTCGGAGCGCCACCAAGACTGCATCGCGGCAACTGCAACTGTTTTGTAGAATCTGTGAGTCACAGGACTCAGAATCTCACACCAGCGAGATCAAGACTATTTAAGCTTATAGGAAGGACAGAGTAGTAAAGTGGAGCTGCGTTTATCAGCATATATGGTGGCTACATCGCAAAAGAGAGCGAGAAGAGAAGCAAAGCACGAACGTGAAGCTAATAGCGATCAAGAAGTGATCCTGAACTACTTACGCCGACATAACTCCAACACCGGTTCACTTTGACCACGAGAAGAGACCATCACGGTTACACACGCGTTGATGTGTATTTTAATTGAGGTCAACTTCGGTTTTCTACAACCGGACATTAACAAATTCCCATCTGCTTCTATAATCGGGCACGGCTGAAAGATATTGCCTCGGTGTCCCAACTTAGCCCATTATAAGCTCTCACGGTCAACGAAGGATATTCCTTCTACGGAAGACCCGATCAATCTCGAATCCCGGACTACAAGACATTTCGACAAAATAAAACAAGACCAGCAAAGCCACCGAATGTGCCGACAACCCGATAGGAGCTGCACATATCTCGCTCGTGGCACACCGGATTGTCCAAACTTCCAATAGGCCATCTCGAGTTGCCCTGATACACCGGCGGTCGAGGTTTGGACCAGCACCTGAGGAGAACTGGCCCGGGGTTAAAATAAAGATGACCCTGCTCGCAAAACCCGGAAAAGGCTTAAGCGGCAAATGGTAAAACCAAAGTTGGGCCTGTGGACGAGTCTTATTCAAAGCGAATCGTCAAGGGGTCCATAAATCACCCAACCGTAAGGAACGCAAAATCAAGGAACATAACACCGTATGACGGAAACTAGGGGTAAGAGTGGAACAAAACACTGTGCATAAGGCCGAGCCTTCCACCCTTTACCAAGTATATAGATGCATTAATTATAACAGATATATATTGTGATATCCCCAACAAGTAAACATGTTCCAAAAAGGAACAACATCTCCATGTTCCAACAAGGAACAAACTTCATCTTCACCTGCAACTAGCAACGCTATAAGAGGGGCTGAGCAAAGCGGTAACATAGCCAATCAACGGTTTGCTAGCAAAAGGATGGTTAGGGGCTGACATGGCAATATGGGTGGCATGATATAGCAAGTGGTAGGCATCGCAGCATAGGCATAGCAAAAGAGCGAGCAACTAGCATAGCAAAGATAGAAGTGATTTCGAGGGTATGGTCATCTTGCATGCAATGTTCTCAGAGTTGTCGAAAACTTGATCCTCGTAAGCGTTCTCAACAGGTTCCTCGTTGGTTTGGCCTACTAGATTGGTTTTTCTTGCAATGGGAGAAGTGCTTAGCTTTTGGTTCAATCTTATGTGTCCTTTCCCAAGGATAGTAGGGGCAGCAAGGCACGATTGTATTGTTGCCATCGAGGATAACAAGATGGGGTTTTTATCATATTGCATGAATTTATCCCCTACATCATGTCATCTTGCTTACATGCTACTGCTTTCATTAACTTAATACTCTAGATGCATGCTGGATAGCGGTCGATGAGTGGAGTAATAGTAGTAGATGCAGTGAGTCGGCTCACTTGTCTCTGACGTGATGCCTATATACATGATCATGCCTAGATATTCTCATAACTATGCTCATTCTGCCAATTGCTCAACATTAATTCGCTCACCCACCGTAAAATACTTATGCTCTTGAGAGAAGCCACTAGTGAAATCTATGGCCCTGGTCTATTCTCATCATATTAATCTTCCATCACTTTAATATTGCTTTGCTTTTTATTTTACTTTGCATATTTATACCAAAATATTATCTATCATCTCTATCGATATCATTCTCATAAGTGATCGGAAGGGATTGACAACCCCTATTCGCGTTGGTTGCGAGTTATTTGTTTTGTGTAGGTACGAGGGACTCGTGTGGTGGCTCCATCGATTGATACCTTGGTTCTCAAAACTGAGGGAAATACTTACGCTACTTTGCTGCATCATCCTTTCCTCTTCAAGGCAATCCAACGCAGTGCTCAAGAGGTAGCACCGATCCTGCGAGCGGTCCTCGCGAGGCCGGTCACGCCACTCTGGCGGGGCCACGGTCGTCCAAAGATCCTCCATCACGCCCCTCCTCGGCCATAGCTCGTCACGCTTGGCGTCGATCAAGCCGCCCATCTCGAATGGCCCCGAGCTTTGATATTCGCTGGTGTTGTGGCTGTATCGCTATGAAGGCGCAAGCCGGCCGCTCTTGGATGACTTTGGGTTATCCGCCGCTTGTGTCTCGGTTCGGCCAGCACGGCCACCTTTGCGCTTCACGCCTTGATTTGGCTTTTCTCCTCCGTGTCGAGCTGGGAGCTCGAGGAGGAAAGGCGCCTTCCTCACCCGCGACTTGGTCGCCAGTTGAACAGCCCAGCTGCACAGCCTCGTGGATGGCGAAGCCCTCCTTCATCTTGACGTCGGACACCATCGTAAAACGCCAAAATGATGGCCTCGGCCATCACATTGGGGATCTTGACGCGAGCATCGCTGAAGCGCTGGATGTACTTCGCAAGGTCTCCTCCTGTTGTTGATGCAGCGAGGTCACCCGCGGACGGGGTGATCGCGAAGTGCCCTGGAAGTTGGCGATGAAGTGGTCATGCATCTCACCCTAGGAGGAGATCGAGCCGGGGCAGGTTCAAGGGCCATGAGCGGCGCCGCCCTTGAGAGCCATGGGGAACTAGTTTGCCATGACTCTCGTCACCATTGGCCGCCTCGATGCTCAGCTCATAGAGCTGCAAGAACTCCATGTGGTCTGAGGTGCCGCAGAGGGGGAGGCAGGTCCCGCTTGACTTGCCCGCCGCACAATGCCACGCAGCCTGGGGCGATGCGGCACTGCGGTACCTCCGAGGCTGGCCCGCCGTGGAGGCGGAGCTTGATCTTGGTGTTCCCTGCCCACGGCAAGTGGCGCGTGGCTCGCTGCAAGCGATCCCGACGTATGGCGCTCGGGAGCTGGAGCGCCGCTTTTCCGGGAACTTTGTGGCAGCTTCCTTCTTCTCGCTGGCCCGGCGTGGGTCCGCAGGGGGACCGCACGCTTGGCGCCGTAACGCCGCTCGCGGCGGAGGTGGTGGAGGTGCTCACGAGCCACGCCGCCCGCAGCTGGCGAGGGCGAGGCAAGGAGGGATGGCGCAGGGAGCCTCGCAGCACCGACTGTGCTCGTGATGCGGTCCCAAGTCTTGGTAGAGGTCGCCGACGGGCGAAGCGCAAGAGCTCATGTGCTATGAGCAGCACGCCTGCGCTGCCCACGGAGTGCAACGGGCGTGAGATGATGAACCGGTTGGTAGCGACGGAGTGGCGGATGGCCATCCCGCCGCACGGAGGGGCAGGAGGACGCCTCGCTTTCACCGGACCGTGGCGCTATGGCGGTGACGGAGAACGACGGGGAGGCCCGCCAGGCTGTCCGAGCGACACAAGGTGGTGAGAGCGCGCTGGCGCCAGCTGGCCCAGCCGAGCGTGGGCCATGAACTTGGTGGAGGGCGAGCGCGGATCGACGAGAGGAGCTCATTGCACTTCACCGGGCGCGCTAAATGTCGGATTTCGGGTTCCGCAAAACCCTTGAGGTTCAACACTGGGGTGCGCACGAAGATCTCTCCTCTAGCTCGCAAGATCATAATCTCATGGCCTAGCTCGACAACCCTAAGAACAAAGGAACACAAGATTTATATTAAGTGGGCCATGGTGTAATACCCTACCCAAAGGTTGTGGTGGATTGCCTCTTGGGCTGAGGATGAATAGTACAAGGGAAGAACTGCCTCCCGAGGAGAGGTGCTCTTGTGCTCGTGAGCTTGTGTGGTGGTTGGTGAACTAGGTGATCGATCCCTCCTATGATGGTGGCTAGTCCTATTTATAGAGGCCCGGTCCTCCTCCCAAATATTGAGCGGAAGGGATTCCACAACGACTCGAGGGGGTGCTGAGGAGAGCACAACCTCTGTGGTGCGCCAGAGGCCCAGGCGCCGTGGATTGTGCCCCGGACCGCCTCTTTGCTCTATAAATACCCCAATACTCCAAACCCTAGGAGTCAGTAACGCATATTGATCCAGCCACCGCAGAGTCCGAACCACTATATCCAATCTAGACACCATCTCGGATGGGGTTCACCATCTCCATTGGTGCCTCTTTGTAGACCCACGGGTCCAGTTAGTAGCTAGATGGCTTCTCTCTCGCTGAATTTTCAATACAATGGTCTCTTGGAGATCCATATGTTGTAACTTTTTATGTGTGTTTGTTGGGATCTGATGAACTTTGAGTTTATGATCGCTTATATCATTTTATATCCATGAAACTGTTTGAGTTTCTTTGGTCTCTTATGCATGATTGCTTATAGCCTCGTATTTCTTCTCCGATATTTGGGTTTTGTTTGGCCAACTTGATCTATTTATCTTGCAATGGGAAGAGGTGCTTTGTGGTGTCTGATCTTACTGCTTGATCCCAGGATGTAGGGGAACCGACACGCATGTATCGTTGCTACTAAGGATAAACGATGGGATCTATCTACATAGATAGATCTTGTCTACATCATGTCATCGTTTATTGCATTACTCGCTTTTCCATGAACTTAATACACTAGATGCCGGATAGCGGTCGATGTGGAGTAATAGTAGTAGATGCAGTAGAGTCGGTCTACTAATCTTGGACGTGATGCCTATATAATGATCATTTCGGATATCGCCATGATTATTTGAAGTTCTATCAATTGCCCAAAGAATTTGTTCACCCACCGCTTGTTATTTTCTCGAGAGAAGCCACTAGTGAAACCCTTACTTCGCCTCTTCCTCATATATTTGCATTTGCGGTTCATTTTCCTTTGAATTTATTTTTAGATCTATTAAACCAAAAATAAAAATACCTTACTGCAATTTATTCTTATTTATTTTTCTTGGCATTCGATTCACAATCTACTACAATTTTATTCACGTCTGTTTGCCCATCTTGGCCGCTACCCGAAAGGGATTGACAACTTTTACACGCCAAAGTTGCAGGATTTGTTATCTGAGTGGGATGTTTATTGTTGCTTGGTTCTCCAACTGGTTCGATAACCTTGGTTTCATATATGAGGAATATCACCGCCGCTTATGCTGCATCATCCCTTCTTTGGGCAAATACCGATGTAGCTTCAAGTCGCAATCAAACATTCATGCCACAATGAAGAAAATTACATGGATAAATATGTTAGGTAGCATTCCACATCAAAAATTTATTTTATCATTTACCTACTCGAGGACTCGAGCATGAATTAAGCTTGGGGATGCTACGCTCCAACATATCAATAATTTTTAAATGTTCCATGCTATTATATTATCTGTTTTGGGTGTTTTATATGCATTAATATGCTATTTTATATTAATTTTGGGACTAACCTATTTACCAGAGCCTAGTGCCAATCGCTTTTTTCCTTTTTTTTGAGCTTTGCGAATAGGAATACTAAACGGAGTCCAAACGGAATAAAACTCCACGATGATTTTTCGACCGTAAGACACCCAGAGACTTGGAGTTCAAGTCAAGAGCCAGGCGGCAGCAAGGGTGGAGGGGCGCCTAGGGGGCGCGCCCCCCACCTTGTGGGCCTCGTGACCTCCTAACCTAGATCTTCCTCCTATATATTCACATATATTTCAAAACCCTCGGCATCCACAAAACACTTTTCCACCACCGCAACCTTCGCTCCCGTGAGATCCCATCTTGGGGCCTTTCCAACATCCCGTCGGAGGATTCGAGCACGGAGGGCATCTACATCAACTCTATTGCCCTTCCAATGAAGCGTGAGTAGTCCACCACGACCCACGGTCCATAGCTAGTAGCTATATGGCTTCTTCTATCTCTTTGATTCTCTATACCATGTTCTCCTCGATGTTCTTGGAGATCTATCCGATGTAATACTTTTTGCGCAGGTTTGTTTGTGATCCATGAATTGTGGATTTATGATCAGCTTATCTATGAATATTATTTGAATCTTCTCTGAATCTTATATGCATGATTTGATATCTTTGTATTTCTCTTTGAATTATCGGTTTGGTTTGGCCAACTAGATTGGTTTTTCTTGCAATGGGAGAGGTGTTAGCTTTGGGTTCAATCTTGCGTGATTTCACCCAATGACAAAGTAGGAGAAGTAGACACATATTGAATTGTTGCCATCAAGGATAAAAGACGGGTTTTCATCATATTGCTTGAGTTAATTCATCTACATCATGTCATCTTACTTAAGGAGTTACTCTGTTCTTTATGAACTTAATACTCTAGATGCATGCTGGATAGCGTCGGATGTGGAGTAATAGTAGTAGATGCAGGCAGGAGTTGGTCTACTTACACGGATGTGATGCCTATATTTCATAATCATAGCCTTGATATCGCCATAACTTTGCTTTTCTATCGTTGCTCGATAGTAATTTGTTCACCCACCGTATTATTTTCCTTCAACAGAGAAGCCTCTAGTGAAACCTATGGCCCCGGTCTATTTTCCACCATATTAGTTTTCGATCTTCTATTTTCCATCATATTAGTTTCCGATCTACTATTTTGCAATCTTTTATTTTCAGATCTATAAACCAAAAAACAAAAATATTTTTCTTTTGTTTAGTTTTATCTATCTCTATCAGATCTCACCTTTGTAAGTGACCGTGAAGGGATTGACAACCCTTTATCACATTGGGTGTTATTTGATTGTTGTGTAGGTACATCTGATGCGGCTTGAACTATGTCGATATTTCCCAAAGAGGAAGGGATGATGCAGCACATCTATGGTAGGTATTTCCTTAGTGATGAGACCAAGGTTATTGAACCAGAGGAGAACCACGCAACACCACGTAAACAGCTCCTACACACAAAGAACAAATACTTGCAACCCGACGAAGAGAGGTTGTCAATCCTCATGGGTAAAAAGATAGGTAAAATTGTAGTAGATTGATAAATAGATCTCAAGGAATGCGAGATAAAATAAATAAATAAAAATTGCAGCAAGGTATTTTTGTGTTTTTGGATTAATAGATCTGAAAAAGCAAAAAAAATAGATCTCCAAGGCAAATATAATAGAAGAGACCCCGGGGCGTAGATTTCACTAGTGGCTTCTCTTGACTAAAATAGCATATGGTGGGTAAACAAATTACTGTTGGGCAATTGATAGAACTGCAAATAATCATGATGATATCCAGCAATGATCATTATATAGGCATCACGTCCAAGATTACTAGACCGACTACTGCATCTACTACTATTACTCCACACATCGACCGCTATCCAGCATGCATCTAGTGTATTAAGTTCATGGAAAAACAAAGTAATGCAATAAGAATGACATGATGTAGACAAGATCTATTTATGTAAAATAGACCCCATCTTGTTATCCTTAATAGCAATGATACATACATGTCGGTTCCTTATGTCATCGGGATCAAGCACCGAAGATCGAACCCATCACAAAGCACCTCTTCCCGTGGCAAGAAAAATCAATCTAGTTGGCCTAACTAAACCAAAGATTTGAAGAAGAAATACGAGGCTATAAGTAATCGTGCATATAAGAGATCAAAAGAATCAAATAACTTTCATGGATAAAAACATAGATCTGATCATAAACTCAAAGTTCATCGGATCCCAATAAACACACCGCAAAAAGAGTTACATCAAATAGATCTCAAGAGACCATTGTATTGAGAATCAGAGAGAGAGAGAGAGAGAGAGAGAGAGATAGAGGAAACCATCTAGCTACTAACTACGGACCCGAGGGTCTACAATGAACTACTCACGCATCATTGAGAGGCACCAATGAGGATGATGAACCCTTCGTGATGGTGTCGGTGACCCACAAGTATATGGGATCAATTGTAGCCTTTTCGATAAGTAAGAGTGTCGAACTCAACGAGGAGCGAAGGAAATGACATGTGGTTTTCAGCAAGGTAATGTCTCAAGCGCTGAAATTGTAAGTAACAAAGTAGTTTGATGGCAACATAATTTGTAAGGAGCAAGTAATGATAGTAGTAACAAAAGTGCAGCAAGGTAGCCCAATCATTTTGAGGCAAAGGACGGACCAAACGGTCTCTTATAATAAGCAAAGCATTCTTGAGGGTACACGGGAATTTCATCTAGTCACTTTCATCATGTTGGTTCGATTCGTGTTCGCTAGTTTGATAATTTGATATGCGGGTGGACCGGTGCTTAGGTGCTGTTCTTACTTGAACAAACCTCCTACTTATGATTAACCCTCGCAAGCATCCGAATCACGAGAAAAGTATTAAGAATAAATTCTAACCATAGCATTAAACTTTTGGATCCAATCGCCCTTACGAATAGCGATAAACTAGGGTTTAAGCTTCACTACTCGCAACCCATCATCATCTAATAACTCTCCACAATGCATTCCCTTAGGCCCAAATATGGTGAAGTGTCTTGTAGTCGATGTTCATATGACACCACTAAGGGAATCACAACATACATACTATCAAAAGATCGAACATATCAAGTTCACATGATTACTTGCAACATGATTTCTCCGTGACCTCTAGAACAAAAGTAACTACTCACAAGTGATAAACATGCTCAAGATCAGAGGGGTATTAAATAGCAAATTGGATCTGAACATATAATCTTCCACCGAATAAACCATATAGTAATCAACTACAAGATGTAATCAACACTACTAGTCACCCACAAGCACCAATCTATAGTTCCGGTACAAAGATTGACCACAAGAGATGAACTAGGGTTTGAGAGGAGATGGTGCTGTTGAAGATGTTGATGGAGATTGCCCTCCCCAAGATGGGAGAATTGTTGGTGATGATGATGACAATGATTTCCCCCTCCGGGAGGGAAGTTCCCCTAGCGGAATCGGTCCGCCGGAGGGCAAAAGTGCTCGCCAAGTTCCCTCTAGACGGAGGCGCCTGTCCCGAAATTCCTCACCTTATTTTTTTCTAGGTCAAAATGACTTATATACTGAAGATGGGCACCGAGGTGGTCTCTGGCCGAGCACAACCCACGGGCACGCCTGGGGGCTGTGTGCCCTGTGTCTTGTGCTCACTGTGGGCCTGTGGTTATTTGCTCCAGATTTCTTATTTATTCCATAAAAATTCTCGTGAAGTTTCAGCTTATTTGGGTTGTGCAATAGGTGGTCGACGTAGCTTTTCCAGTCCGATTTCACTACTGGAATTCTCCTCTTTGTGTGTACCTTGCATATTATGAGAGAAAAGGCCTTAGAATTACTCCAAAAAGCATTATTATGCATAAAACATCATAAATAACAGTAGGTAAACATGATGCAAAATGGACGTATCAACTCCCTAAGCTTAGACCTCGCTTGTCCCAGCGAAAATCAAATCGAAAAACATGTTCACATGCTTAGAGAGAGAGGTGTCGATAAACAAAATACGGACATAGAAGCATCATGTGAATTATTATAAAAGCAACATATTTTAACATAAAACTTTTATCATAGACTTCTCATGAATAAGTAGCAATTCATCACACTATCAAGTATAAAGCATAAACTCTATTGGAAACCAACAAACTATGTTCTCGGTCAACTTTGCAACTACAATTCATCTTTTTTCCTGGAAGGGTCACGATCGGAGCCTTTAGGCAAGTCCACATACTCAACCATCATATAGTCTTCTATGATTGCTACACCACACAGCATACACATGAGCAAAACGTTTCAACCGAACACATAGAAAGATAGGGGCTTATAGTTTGGCCCCAATGTATTCACCTCAAGGGTGATGTCAACAATAATAACTCATGCTACCCATATTCAGCTGGACATATGTGCCTATATCTTTCCTCACCACATGATGCTTGCCAAAGGAGAAAATAAAAGGAGAGAAAACTTTGACTCTTGCATAAAAGTAAATACACAAAGTAAAAGATAGGCCCTTCGCAGAGAGGGAGGTTGCCATGCTTATTTGTTTGTATGCTCAACCCCTTAGTGCAAAAGAATGTCACGTTATATTGCCCTCTCGATGGCAACCTTTATTATGCGTCCGCTTTTATTCTTTACCATC
>JAHIAM010003123.1:0-31287 GCA_021605205.1 Aegilops longissima
AGTTTGATCGGCCCGACGCATTGGGTATGACTCCTAGGTCGGTGATGAACTCCTTCACCCAAATTGCTTCATCGCTGCCTCGAGGCTGCCATGTACTCCACTTCACATGTAGATCCCATACGCGCTCTGCTTGCGGCTGCACCAGCTACTTGCTCCACCATTCAACATATACACGTATCCGGTTTGTGACTTAGAGTCATCCAGATCTGTGTCGAAGCTAAGCGTCGATGTAACCCTTCTGACGACCTCTTCGTCACCTCCATAAATAGAAACATGTCCTTAGTCCTTTTCGGTGCTTCAGGACATTCTTGACCGCTGTCCGGTGTTCCTTGCCGGGATTACTTTGGTACCTTCCTACCAAACTTACGACAAGGTTTACATCAGTGCAGTACACAGCATGGCATACATAATAGACCCTATGGCTGATGCATGGGGATGACACCCATCTCTTCTATATCTTCGCCGTGGTGGGACATTGAGCCGAGCTCAATTTTACACCTTATGTCTGAGGCAAGAACCCTTTCTTGGACTGATCCATTTGAACTTCTTCAATATCTTATCAAGGTATGTGCTTTGTGAAAGACCTATGAGGCGTCTCGATCTATCCTATAGATCTTGATGCCTAATATGTAAGCAACTTCTCCAAGGTCCTTCATTGAAAACTCTTATTCAAGTAGGCCTTCTTGTTGTCCAAAAGTTCTATATCATTTCCCATCAAAAGTATGTCATCTACATATAATATGAGAAATGCTCTGAGCTCCCACTCACTTTCTTGTAAGCGAGCTTCTCCATAAGTCTGCATAAAACTAAGCCTTTGATCATCTCATCAAAGCGAATGTTCCAACTCGAGATGCTTGCACCAGCCCATAAATGGATCATTGGAGCTTGCATACCTTATTAGCATTCTTAGAATCGACAAAACCTTCCGCTGCATCATATACAGTTCTTCCTTAAGATAGCTGTTAAGGAATGCCGTTTTGGCGTCCATTGCCATATCTCATAATCATAGTATGAGGCAATTGCTAACATGATTCGGACGGACTTCAGCTTAGCTACGGGAGAAAGTCTCATCATAGTCAACCCCTTGAACTTGCCGATAACCCTTAGCGACAAGTCGAGCTTTATAGATGGTAACATTACCATCGTGTCCGTCTTCTTCTTAAAGATCCATTTGTTTTCTATCACTCGCCGATCATCGGGCAAGTCTGTCAAAGTCCATACTTTGTTTTCATACATGGATCCTATCTCGGATTGCATGGCTTCAAGCCATTTGTTGGAATCTGGGCCCGCCATTGCTTCTTCATAGTTCAAAGGTTCACCGTTGTCTAACAACATGATTTCCGGGACAGGGTTGCCATACCACTCACGGTGTGGAGCGTGTCCTTGTGGACCTCTGAAGTTCGGTAGCAAATTGATCCGAAGTACCTTGATCATCATCATTAATTTCCTCTCCGATGGGTGTAGGCACCACGGGAACATTTTCTGAGCTGCACTACTTTCGGTTCAAGGGTAGTACTTCATCGAGTTCTACTTTCCTCCCTTACTCCTTCGAGAGAAACTCTTTTTTCGAAAGGATCCGTTTTTGGCAACAAAGATCTTGCCTTTGGATCTAAGGTAGAAGGTATACTCAATGGTTTCCTTAGGGTATCCTATGAAGCGCATTTTTCGACTTGGGTTCGAGCTTTTCAGGTTGAAGTTTCTTGACATAAGCATCGCATCCCCAAACTTTTAGAAATCGACGACTTAGGTTTCTTCCCAAACCATAATTCATACGGTGTCGTCTCAGCGGTTTAGAAGCGGTGCCCTATTTAAAGTGAATGTAGCTGTCTCTAGGCGTATCCCCAAAATGATAGCGGTAAATCGATGAGGACATCATAGATCGTACCATATCCAATAGAGTGCGATTCTGACGTTCGGACACACCGTTCTGTTGAGGTGTTCGGTGGCGTGAGTTGTGAAACGATTCCACATTTCCTTAAGTGTGTACCAAATTCGTAACTTAAATATTCTCCTCCACGATCTGATTGTAAGAACTTTATTTTTCGGTCCGTTGATTCTCTACCTCATTCTGAAATTCCTTGAACTTTTCAAAGGTCTCGGACTTGTGTTTCATCAAGTAGACATACCCATATCTACTCAAGTCATCGGTGAGAGTGAGAACATAACAATATCCTTCATGACCTCAACGCTCATTGGACCCACACATCGGTATGTATGATTTCCAATAAGTTGGTTGCTCGCTCCATTGTTCGGAGAATGGAGTCTTGGTCATTTTCCCATAAGGCATGGTTCGCATGTGTCAAATGATTCATAATCGAGAGACTCTAAAAGTCCATCGGTATGGAGCTTCTTCATGCGCTTGACACCAATGTGACCAAGGCGGCGATTGCCACAAGTATGTGGGACTATCGTTATCAACTTTACATCTTTTGGTATTCACACTATGAATATGTAACATTACGTTCGAGATTCATTAAGAATAAACCATTGACCATCGGACATGACCATAAAACATATCTCTCATATAAATAGAACAACCATTATTCTCGGATTTAAATGAGTAGCCATCTCGTATTAAGCGAGATCCTGATACAATGTTCATGCTCAAACTTGGCACTAAATAACAATTATTGAGGTTTAAAACTAATCCCGTAGGTAAATGTAGAGGTAGCGTGCGGCGGCGATCACGTCGACCTTGGAACCATTCCCGCAGCGCATTGTCACCTCGTCCTTCATGGTCTCCGCTTATTCGCAGCTCCTCTTGTGAGTTACATATATGAGCAACGGCACGGTATCAAATACCGGGAGTTACTCACATCTTGGTAAGGTACACATCAATTACATGTATATCAAATATACCTTTAGTGTTGCCGGCCTTCTTGTCCGCTAAGTATTTGGGGTAGTTCCGCTTCGGTGACCCTTCCTTTGCAATAAAAGCACTCAGTCTCGGGCTTGGGTCCATTCTTTGACTTCTTCCGGCAAGCGGCTTGCGGGTAGCGGCAACATCCTTGCCGTCCTTCTTGAAGTTCTTCTTACCCTTGCCCTTCTTGAACTTAGTGGTTTTATTGACCATCAACACTTGATGTTCCTTCTTGATTTCTACCTCTGCTGACTTCACATTGAAATACTTCAGGAATAGTTTTCACCATCCCCTGCATATTGTAGTTCATCACAAAGCTCTTGTAGCTTGGTGGGGCGATTGAAGGATTCATCAATGACCGCCTCGTCCAGGAGGTTAATGTCCAGTGGGGACAGGCGGTTGTGCAACCAGAACATTTTGAGTATGTGCTCAGCATGAACTACTCCTTGTGAACTATTTTCCTCCATCTTACAACTATAGAACTTGTCGAAGACTTCATATCTCGACCGGGCATGAGCTTGGAAAACCATTTTCAGCTCCTCGAACATCTCATATGCTCCGTGTTGCTCAAAAGCGCTTTTGGAGCCCGGTTCTAAGTTGTAAAGCATGCCGCATTGAGCGAGGAGTAATCATCGGCCGCGTGACTGCAAGCGTTCATAACGTCTTGGTTCCACAGGATGGGTGCTTCACCTAGCGGTGCTTCTAGGACATATTGTTTCTTGGCAGCTATGAGGATGATCCTCGGGTTCGGACCCAGTCCGAATAGTTGCTGCCATCATCTTTCAGCTTGGTTTTCTCTAGGAGCGTTGAAGTTCATGGTGACATGGCGTTGGCCATTTGATCTACAAGACATTTTGCAAATATTTTAGACTAATGTTCATGATAATTAAGTTCATCTAATCAAATTATAAAATGAACTCCCACTCAGATTTGACATCCCTCTAGTCATCTAAGTGTTACATGATCGAGTCGACTAGGCCGTGTCCGATCATCACGTGAGACGGACTAGTCATCGTCGGTGAACATCTCCATGTTGATCGTATCTTCTATCGACTCATGTTCGACCTTTCGGTCTCTTGTGTTCGAGGCCATGTCTTTACATGCTAGGCTCGTCAAGTTAACCTAAGTGTTTTGCATGTGTAAAACTGTCTTACACCGTTGTATGTGAGCGTGAGGAATCTATCACACCCGATCATCACGTGGTGCTTGAAATGACGAACTTTAGCAATGGCGCACAGATTAGGAGAACACTTTCTTGAAATTATTATAAGGGATCATCTTATTTACTACCGTCGTTCTAAGTAAACAAGATGCATAAACATAATAAACATCACATGCAATTATATAGTAGTGACATGATATGGCCAATATCATATAGCTCCTTTGATCTCCATCTTCGGGGCTCCATGATCATCTTGTCACCGGCATGACACCATGATCTCCATCATCATGATCTCCATCATCGTGTCTCCATGAAGTTGCTTGCCAACTATTACTTCTACTACTATAGCTAACGGTTTAGCGATAAAGCAAAGTAATTACATGGCGTTGAATCAATGACACGCAGTTCATACAATAATTAAGACAACTCCTATGGCTCCTGCCGGTTGTCATACTCATCAACATGCAAGTCGTGATTCCTATTACAAGAACATGATCTCATACATCACAATATATCATTCATCATTCATCACAACTTTTGGCCATATCACATCACAAGGAATTGCTGCAAAAACAAGTTAGGCGTCCTCTAATTGTTGTTGCATCTTTTACGTGGCTGCAATAGGGTTCTAGCAAGAGCGTTTTCTTACCTCTGAAAAAGCCACAGCGTGATTTTTCAACTTCTATTTACCCTTCATAAGGACCCTTTTAAATCGAATCTGCTCCAACTAAAGTGGGAGAGCAGGACATCCGCTAGCCACCTTATGCAACTAGTGCATGTCGATCGGTGGAACCTGTCACTCACGTAAGCGTCGTGTAAGGTCGGTCGGGCGCTTCATCCCACAATACCGCTGAAGCAAAATAAGACTAGTAGCGGCAAGAAAGTTGACAACATCTCGCCCACAACAAATTGTGTTCTACTCGTGCAATAGAGAACTACGCATAGACCTAGCTCATGATACCCTTTGTTGGGGAGCGTTGTAGAAAATAAAAATTTCCTACGGTATCACCAAGATCCATCTATGAGTTCATCTAACAGCGAGTGATAGGAGTGCATCTACATACCTTTGTAGATCGCGGCGGAGCGTTCAAGTGAGCGGGGTTGAGGGAGTCGTACTCGTCGTGATCCAAATCACCGATGACCAAGTGCCGAAAGGACAGCACCTCCGCGTTCAACACACGTCTGGGCAGATGATGTCTCCCACGCCTTGATCCAGCAAGGAGGAGGAGAGGTTGATGAAGATCCAGCAACACGACGGCGTGGTGGTGGATCTGCGAGAGTTCGGCGGGGCCGTGGCGACTACGGGAGGAGGAGGTGTAGCAAGGGGAAGGGAGGCGCCAAGTGCAAGGTGCGGCTGCCCTCCTCCCCCTCTATATAGGTTCCCAGGGCCGGCCTTAGGAGATGGGATCTCCTAGGGGCGCCCGGCCAAGGGGGTGGAGTGCCCCAAGGCAAGTGGGCGCCCCTCCCGGGGTTCCCAACCCTAGGCACGAGAGGGGGGCCCAGGGGGGGCACACCAGCCCACCAGGGGCTAGTTCCCCTCCCACTTCAGCCCATGAGGCCCTCCGGGATAGGTGGCCCCACCTGGTGGACCCCCGGGACCCTTCCGGTGGTCCCGGTACAATACAGGTGGACCCCGAAACTTTCCCATGGCCGAAACTCGACTTCCCATATATAATTATTTACCTCCGGACCATTCGGAACTCCTCTGACGTCAGGGATCTCATCGGGACTCGAACAACTTCGGTTTGCTGCATATTCATATTCATACAACCCTAAGCGTCACCGAACCTTAAGTGTGTAGACCCTACGGGTTGGAGACATGTAGACATGACCGAGGCGGCTCTCGGTCAATAACCAACAGCTGGATCGTGATACCCATGTTGTCTCCCACATGCTCCTCGATGATCTCATCGGATGAACCACGATGTCGAGGATTCAAGCAACCCCGTATACAATTCCCTTTGTCAATCGGTATGTTACTTGCCCGAGATTCGATCGTCGGTATCCCAATACCTCGTTCAATCTCGTTACCGGCAAGTCACTTTACTCGTACCGTAATGCATGATCCCGTGACCGAACACTTGGTCACTTTGAGCTCATTATGATGATGCATTACCGAGTGGGCCCAGTGATACCTCTCCATAATACGGAGTGACAAATCCAGTCTCGATCCGTGACAATAGCAGACACTTCGGAGATACCTGTAGTGCACCTTTATAGTCACCCGATTACGTTGTGACGTTTGGTACACCAAAGCACTCCTACGGTATCCGGAGTTACGATCTCATGGTCTAAGGAAAATATACTTGACATTGGAAAAGCTTTAGCAAAAGCGAACTACGATCTTGTGCTATGCTTAGGATTGGGTCTTGTCCATCACATCATTCTCCTAATGATGTGATCCGTTATCAATGACATCCAATGTCCATAGTCGGAAACCATGACTATCTATTGATCAACGAGCTAGTCAACTAGAGGCTCACTAGGGACATATTGTAGTCTATGTATTCACACGTGTATTACGATTTCCGGATAATACAATTATAGCATGAATAAAAGAGAATTATCATGAACAAGGAAATATAATAATAATCCTTTTATTATTGCCTATAGGGCATATTTCCAACAGGCAGTTGGAAGGCTCGGGGGCTGGAGTCGTTTTAACTTCCCCCCGAGGTGACAAATTTTGTTATGTGCTCCGGCTTATGTTTCCCTGTACTAACAATGCAGCTGAATACGAGGCTTTACTCCATGGCCTCCGGATGGCCAAAGAGATGAATTTGAGCTGGGTAAGATGCTTGGGCAATTCAGACCTCGTCGCTCAACAAGTGTCAGGCACGTGGGATTCTAAGGATCCCCTTATGGCGGCTTATCGTCGTGAAGTTGATGCGGTGGCTGGGCACTTCAAAGTTTACCAAGTAGAGCACATTGATCGAAGGAAGAATGAGGCGGCTGATGCTTTAAGCCGGCTGGGGTCTCAGCGTAAGCCGGTGCTGCCTAATACTTTTCTTGAAATTTTGCATAACCGTTCTGTCAGAGTGCCTACAGAGGAAGAGCTTGCGATGCGGACCGGGGCGCAGCTGGTGGCGACTCTCCATCCCATCCGGACTGGACGGTTCCATACTTAGCCTAAATGACTCGGGGAGAGTTGCTTGAGGACGAGACCTTGGCAAGACAAATCATCAGGCGGTCCAAATCCATGGCGATTGTTCATGGCGAGTTGCATCACCATAGCGTCCTTTGGGCGTTTCAGCGTTGTGTATCACCTACGGAGGGTCAGGAGATGCTTCGTGAGATTCATGAAGGTGATTGCGGTCATCATGCCGGTTCAAAGTCTCTGGTAGCCAAGGCTTTTCGTCATGGTTTTATTGGTGACGGCTCATGCGATGCGGAGGATCTGGTCAACAAATGTGGCGGATGTCAAAAATTCTCTGACGAGCTCATGTGCGGCTCAAGAATTGAGGATGATTCCGATTACTTGGCCATTTGCAGTTTGGGGGCTTGATATGGTTGGACCTTTCAAAGGTCTAAAGATAAGAAGACACACTGTTGGTGGCGATGGATAAATTCACCAAGTGGGTTGAAGCGAGCACATCGATAAGTGTGATGCAGCCACGGCGGTTCAGTTTATCAAAAAGGTGATCTTTCGCTTTGGTTTTCCGCACAGTATTATAACTGATAATGGTACTAATCTCTCCAAGGGTGCCATGGAAGAGTTCTGTCAACAAGAGCACATCCGACTTGAATTTTGGTGTTGCTCACCCCACTCTAATGGTCGAGCCGAAAAGAGCTAATCAAGAGATCTTGAAAGGTATCAAACCCGGCTCTTAGTTCCCTTACAGCGAACTCCGGGTTGTTGGGTGGAGGAGTTACCCTCTGTGCTATGGAGCATCAACACAACGCCTAACAGGACTCTTGGTCATACACCTTTCTTCATGGTGTACGGAGGCGGGCGGTTACGCCAAGTGACATCGGCATGATTCACCCGAGTGGCGGCTTATGTTGAGGCTGATAATGAAAAAGCTCGTCAGGATGCACTTGACTTGTTGGATGAAGAGCGAGACTTGGCGATAGCCCGCTCGGTGATTTACCAGCAAGACATGCGCCGTTATCACAGCCGCCGGGTTAGAAGCAGAACTTTCCAGGAAGGCGATTTAGTGCTCCGGCTCATCCAGGATTAATCTGATATGCACAAGTTGTCCCCTCCTTGGGAAGGACCTTTCGTGGTCAGCAAGAATCTCAACAACGGGTCATATTACCTCATTGATGTTCGAGAGCACAAAGACTCACGTAAGTCGGAGGAAGAGACCCATGCCGTGGAACATAAGCGCATCTCGGCCCTACTATACTTAAGCCACCGGCTTTTCGAGTATATTTGTTTTTCCTTTTAAGCAATGTATATATTATATAAAGCAATAAAGCAGGACCTCTTTCTTTTCCATCCTACAAGGTTTATGTGTCTTCTTTACGGGTGGTGGAAGCGACTAACGAGGGCGGATCATATCTGAATCCGGTTTTCCCTTTAGTCGGCTTGTGATCATATCTGAATCAAGTCATGGTCACTTGGGGCTTCTGTTCAAACATAGGTCGTATTGAACCAAAGAGAACATAGTTGTCGATACCCAATTGATTGGCACACCTGTCTATATTCTGTCCAATAATACATTTTGTAACTTTGTGCAAAAATCAGAAAAGTAAAAAACCTAATATTCATACTAATGGCGCATCACAACAAAGTCGCCATTAGTATGCCAAAAAATACTAATGGCGCATCACCTACGAGGCGCCATTAGTGTATAAAGAGACACTAATGGCGCATCACACCACGGTCGCCATTAGTATGCCAAAGCACTGGTAAATATGGCCCCACAGGAGGTATACTAATGGCGCCCGTGGGCTATACTAATGGCGCAGTGATGCGCCATTAATATCTGTACTAATGGCGCACAACAGGTGCGCCATTAGTAAAAATACTAGTGGCGTGGTACTAGTGGCGCACCAGTAGTGCGCCATTAGTAGGCAAAACTAGTGCGCCACTAGTAGGCCTTTTCCTAGTAGTATTGAAGGGGAACAGCTAGTACAAGCTATCCTGACAAAAGTAGTCTTCGCCTGCCAAAGGCTCTGGTGGTGACACCGTCTTGGGCACCACGGTGACCTCCGTCCAGCCGTCCTGTTGGTCTTGGTCTTGTTGCACCAATATGGAAACCTTTGCCTGATGCCTCGGGACTCCTCGCCTGCACATGCCTCTTTAGCACCAAAGAGAAACAAGGACCTTTGCCGCTTTGGCGCCCTTTGGTTATAGTCGTCATGGCTTGCGTCCACGGGGACCTCGCGAGGTGCCTTGCCTTGATCTCTCCGCTCCTCACGAAAGTCGTTATATCGACTAGAGGGGTGAATAAGCGATTTTAATGAATTCTTCAATGAGGAATTTGCGGTGAGAAATTCCTAAGTGAAGAACTACTTACAATGAATAAGTACTCGAGAAGTTCATGATGAAATGAAGACAATCAAAGAGTCTGAGAAGCGTAAACACAGGATAACACAAGATGAAGACAAAGCGGTGAAGAATTGGGCGAGGAAATTGAGTAAGTCTTGATCAAAGTCTTCAAACACAGATATGAATGAACACTCAACACGATAATGAGGAAATGAAAGAGTTGAGGAAATAGAACCCGATTAGGTTGGTGAAGACAATGATTTGGTAGACCAGTTCCAACTCTTTGTCTCGGTTATACGTTTGGTTGGGGCGGCTGAGTATTTAAACTCGAGGACACAGTCCGGACACCCGATCGCTGAGCACGCAGCTTAGGACACCAAGTCCTCACCGTATTCTCCTTGAACTAAGGTCACACATACCTCATCCAATCACTCGTGGTAAGTCTTGAGCGACTTCCAAACCTTCACAGAGACTTGGTCACTCGGCGATCCACAATTCCTCTTGGATGCTCTAGACCATGGCGCCTAACCGTCTGGAAGAAGCACAGTCTTCAAAGGTAACAAGCGTCGGATCACGCGGGATCAATCTCTTGATGATGCTCAATCACTTTGGGTTTATGGGGTTTGGTTTTTGGTTTTCCTCACTCGATGATTTTCGCTCAAAGTCCTCGGAGGATGGGTTGCTCTCAAATGACAAGTGTCAAGTTCTCTCGGGCAGCCAACCAGCTAGTGGTTGTAGAGGCGGCTATTTATAGCCTAGGGAGCAGCTCGACATGATAAGACATAAATGCCCTTCAATGATATGACCATTAGGTGGATAAGATATTTTGGGACAGGTGGCAAGAGCACAAAGACAGCGATCGGAAATTTGACTCTCAAATTCCTCGGGGCTATCATGTTCCTCTTTGTGTAGGCAACCCACTGGCGAATTCCTAACTCCTCGGTCGAACAAATTCCTCGTGACGGAAGAACTTCGTCTCTATCCTTTGAAGAAATTGGTGAGTTGTATGAGATTTCAAAGGCTTCACTCGAAGGGATTGGTAGGTGTAGGATTTTGAGTTGAGCATCACATGGAAAATTTTCCTTAGTATTTCCTCGACCCCCTTTAACGATGACGGTGTTTCCTATGACTCAAGAAAGAAAGCGAAACTACGAAAACAAAAGTCTTCACGCTTCATGTTCCTCAAATGAATACCAAGTCTTCAAGGTCACACCAATTTCTTCACTTTCAAAGTCTTCAGAAAGTCTTCAGAATATCAAAGTCTTCAGTCGAAGAACTTCATTTTTAGGTGTCGACTTTCTCTGTAAATATCAAACTCCTCATAGACTTATAGACCTGTGTACACTCATAAACACATTAGTCCCTTAACCTATAAGTCTTCAATACACCAAAATCACTAAGGGGCACTAGATGCACTTACAATCTCCCCCTTTTTGGTGATTGATGACAATATAGGTTAAGTTTTCAACGGGGATAAACATATGAAGTGTAAATACTGATATTGAGGAATTTGATTGCAAGATATAGAAGAACTCCCCACGAAGATGTGCATAGTGAGAATTTTGCTTTTGAGGCATTGCACATTTGAAGAGTTGAATCATGGAGATCTCCCCTATATCTTGTAATTCATACGCATTTGACATATAATATGAAGAATTTGAAATGCATGATGAAATATGGTGGTGATGTAGTTCACATGCGTGTATTAACATATAATGAGGAATAAGCATGCAGAGGAACACATCAAAAGTATCGAGCACCATCGGGTTTAAGATTACAACTCGATCCAATAAAGTTTGGAAGAAGAGAGTTGTAACTTAGCAAAAAAGTTGTATATAGGCGTTAAAATAGACCGCTTGAAGACTAACTCAAATTTCTCCCCTTTGTCATCAAATGACCAAAAGGATTGAAAGCGAGGACTAACGCTACGAAGAATTTCAAGTTGATGAAGGGCGCCGGCGTTATCGGGTCGGTTGTCGTAGTAGGGCTGCCTTGATGTCGTCAAGTCTTCATTTTCATCAATGTCGCGCGATGAAGAATAGGAGCTGGCTACCAAGGAAGGAACCTTGACCTTCTTGAATTTCTTGGTGGAAGTCTGACCAGTCACCAAAGTCTTCCTTGAGACCCATTGTCTTGAGTTCTTATCTTTGTAGACATTAGAAAGAACAGCCAGTGTGGTTGAAGGTTTCATGGAGGTAGTATTGGTTTTCTTCTTTGCATTGTGTGTTGAGGTCATGTTGTGAAGAATTGAACCAAGCGGCGCTTGACCCATTTATGATTGCGATCAACCTTGATGAAGGCGAGGAGTAACTCACGATCAGTCATCACCACAGGTCTTTGTGGCTTGAGGATTTTGCTTGGTGAGGTATTGGCGGCGAGTCATGTGTGGCGAGTCATCATTGGTGGAGTAGGATGCAGCTTTGCGAAATTGACCATCAATGGACGAATGCCTTCATCTATCACAGCATTGCCTTGCCCTTGTCATCGGTGAGGAAAATGTCCGTTTGAGGACTTCAATTGGAGGCAAGTAGCTGCAGTGGTTGAGTATCAGCCTTGTAATTGAGTGAAGACCTTGTCTGATGAACCTCATAATCCATGGTGCATAAGGCTTCACTCAAAAGGTGACATAGCAATGTTTGCGAGTCCTCATGAAGAAATCATGGAAGTTGACGGGACGCCATGAATGATATTGAAAAGCATATTCTTCATGATGCCAGCGACTTCTTCATCATTTGAGTCATGGCCTTTGATAGGACTCATTGTCTTCGTCGAAGCGATAGACAGATCGAGGCACATCTGATAATTCCTTGACGAGGAATTTGGTTCGAGGGGCCTGTCACGGCTTCAAAGGCTTCATCAATACTTGCATGTAATGATTTGAAAGCTCAGGTTCATTCTAGATACAGCGAGCACCATCAAGGGAGGGTCGAGTGGGAGGGCACGAAGCAATTCGATTCTTGGTGCCTTGTAGTGAGTATTTTCTATCATCAGTCCAATACCCATGAGTTCACATCTTGATGTCTCGGTGATATGCAGCATCGCATAGAATTGAAGAATAAGTTCTTCATTCCAATCGCAGATGTCGGTGCAGAAATTTAGAAGTCTGCATCGTGAAGAACAACGAGGACTGGTTCAAAGCTGGCAGAGATTCCATGTCCACATGAGGAATATGTGCATGATCGAAGACTTTGTCTTTGTTGAATAGCCTGAGAGGAATAGAAGTTGGCTTGACTAGCAGTCGAAGCGCCTCTTCCTTATGCGGCGAGTCATATGGGTTGTAGTCGATGAAGAATACATGCTGCTTGAAGAAATCTTCAACCTTGAACTTTTGCTTTGTTGAGAATGGATTCTTTGGCTTTGGCGATGGAGTGTTAGTGAGTTGCATCACGACCTTAGGAATCGCAATCTCAGGTTCTTGGTGAGGAATTTCTGGTTCCTCTTCATATGCGATCTGCGTGTTCATAGGATCGGCAGCGACGGGTTCTTGACACTAGTGGCTGGAATTTCTTCATGCGAATGAGTTGGGATGAGTTTCTTGAGCCCATTTGAACCGTTGGAGCGGGGACCGAGAAATCTATTGGATTGGGGTGAAGAGTGGAGAATTGGGATCTTGACTTTCCCAAAGTCATCGTTCATCACTGGTAGCAGTGCATCCAATATCCATGTCTTCATCTTCAATTTCTTCAACACCAGCCTCTTGATTTGTGAAGCTGAGGCATAGGCGAGGAAATGATTGGTGTTGAAGGATTGCATCCACATCAATTTCTTCATCAATCTGCTCTGACGAAGCAGCAGAATGATTTTCTTCATCAGATCCGCTTGGGATCTCATACTCTTCTCCAAAAGGAACAAGGTCCTTTGATGGCATGGAGGAAATTGGAACAACATCAATAGGATTTACAAATGAGCTGGTCATTGACTTCATTTTCTTTGCAGCGAAGAATTTGGCGCGGTGATGCTTTCCTTTTCTTCTTTGCAGCTCGCTCTGCAGCCTTGGTCTTCTTCACATCGGATGCGGATGGAAGGATTGGAGTTGGTGTAGGCGCGGGAGGAGTGAGGAATCTGGTTGAATTTCCTTAGGCATGGCGATGCAGTTGCCTAACTTCTTCGATTTCTTGAGCGCACCACTAGTGGATGCCTGGCAATTTCTTCGGTGGCTGGAATGGAGTCATCGCCCTAGAACTAGCATTTTCTTGACAGCTGATCTTCATCGGTGATCTTGGCATGTTCTTCAGCGGGCGGGCGAAGCTTGACTGAGGAACTTCTTGTTGCGATGGGGCTGCAACATTGGTGAACTTCTTCTCAGTTTCACAAACCTGACTTTGGCTCCTTTCCAGTCAGCATAGTATGAGTCAAATTTGTCGCTGAGGGCTTTGATGTCATTTGCATCTTGACAAGTTCTTGATTGTCATCTTGACAACATTTTCTTCAGAGTTTCTCTTTTACATCTGCGATTTCTTGATCTCTCGGCCTTATCATATTTCCATTTCTCCTCTTGGATGAAATGAGTCGACATGTGACTTTGGCGGTGTTAAATTGAAGTCGAGGCATAGGTGTGTTTGGGTCCTTGTGCGAGATCAATGTAGTCTAGGATCGCTCTTGGATCCAACGAAGCGGTTGCAGGTGTGCCTTTGGCTCTATGGCCCTTACTTGTCTATCTTTGATGATTTCGCAAGTTCATCATCATCGGCCTCATCATCTTGGTGGCTCTTGGAAGGCGACCTGTTTCTTCTTGGGACTTGGCGAGGACCTCGTCCATTGTTGCCTTAGTCTTGACGAGTTGGGCGGATGAAGAATTTGGGCATGGTGAGGAACTTCTTTGAGACACGAGGCAATTGAGATGCCTGCAGTCCTTTGTACGTGGCGGATGCACAGTCTTGAGGACTTTGGAGGAGCTGCTAAGGACTTTGTAGGAGCTGAGGATTTGGGAGGGCAGGAGCAGCATGGGAGGCGGCCGTGAGGGCATTGAAGATTCTGGCCGTGAGGGCATTCTTGATGATTTTGGCCGTGAGGGCCTTGTTGGTGAAACACTTGGCTTGTCGCTGGCTTCTTTGCCATTGATCTTGGGCTGAGCAGGGGCCTCGATGGCGCAGCGATGTGAGTCTTCATTGAATTTCCTCTTTGCTTCTTTGGCTTTTCTCGCCAACTTGGCTTGGCGCTTGGACCATTCTTGGAAAGTCCTCACCACGCTTGATCTTTGGTGGGGTTGACTTCTTGGCAGTGCCAATGGAGCTCTTGGGCATGGAGGATTGGTCTGAATTTCTTCATGTACTTTGGAGTAACATATCTGTACTCCTCCATTCCCTTGCCCATCTCCTTTCAATCCTCTGAATCGCACCTTGCGCTGATTTTTAGTTTCCTTGCCAAACTTGGCTTCATCAGTGTGCAATAGTCGGCATATATGTCCTCGGGTATCTCAAAGCAGTCATGACCTCGGGCCTCTTTCCTCCTTTACGTGGCTTCTTTCCTCCTGCCATATTCTTGGTGAGGAATTTGAACAATCGAATTCTCTGAAGAAGTATGCAACTTTTCTTCGAGGAGCGCTGCAAATGAGTTAAGTTGATGAGAACCTAGTGATTCAGCGGCGGACATGAGTACTGTGAGCAGAGTATAGTTGCGAGGAATTTGGAGAGGTCATATCGTTCTCGGAAGGTTTTCAAAAGAACTAGTTTGAGGAATTTGACGAGATGAGCCTTGAAGAATTTCACTAAGCGTTCTTTGTCTTAGGTTCGAGTTGTATAGATCGAAAATCCACACAATTGAGGAATCTTGAAGAAAAAGATGCTTAGGAAGCGAATCAAAGCATATTACTTGTGAGGTGTTCATATGTGTGAAGATTTGAAGAATAAACACCTTTGAAGATTTTAGGAAGTTTGAGAATCAAAGCGAGTAATAAAAGTAACTTTTAATTACCTAAGCGAAGAACACGACGAACTAAGAAGTGTAGATTAGAAATTAAATCGTTCAGATCTCCACGCCCTAACTTGGCGGAGGAAGACAGCTACGGCGGCGGCGGAGTGAAGATTTCATGATCGGCCTTGAATCGATGGCGGCGAGGTCGAAGCGGTGAAGCTCTTCCTCACCGGCGACGATGGAGTAGCGGCGCTAGGGTTTGAAGCTCGGAGAGAGAGAGAGAGAGAGAGAGAGAGAGAGCGGTCAAGCGGAGTAAAGGAAGTGAGGAAGGGAGAGGGGTATATATAGCCACGGTGAAAAACCGTTTGGCGAAGATTTTGGAATGAGCGTGCCCAACCCTTCTCATTCGCTGACATGTGTCACCCACGTCTTGAAAAGTGGAGATTGTGTTAGATCGTGGGTGAATAGATAAGTTTATCGTGGGATGCGGAGCGGTTTGAGTGGCAAAGCGAAAATTTGGATAAGATAAGTTAAAAGTTCCGTTCGCAATTTCTTTGGTGACAAGGACACAGTGAAGATTTTGAGCGAGTTTCAAAAAGAACGCACATGAAGAATTTGTGAATAGCTTGGGTTGAGTATAGCATAGAGGGAAGGGTCGATCACATTCACTTAGCAGAAAATGCAACTTGAAGAAATAGCCATAAGTGAATGTTGTAGAGGACATAAACCCATATATATATATATATATATATATATATATATATATATATATATATATATATATATATATATATGTATATATATAGTCAATGAAGAAAGACAATGGAAACAGTGCAGATTTGCAAAGTTGAAGAATTTGAAAAGCGAAGAATTTCAAAACTAAGGAAAACTCAAATTGAAGATTTTCAACTTTGGTGGTGGCGTGACCCACCGTATAAGAATGATGATTTTAGACACAGCGTACAATTGTCGTAGGGTTACGAGAATCAAATTCTTCATTAATTTCTTCACACTTAGAGTGTTATTCTTCATTGATTGAAGAAAAGCGTTTCTTCATGTGTTGCACATCTAAGTCATCAATTTTGCATAAGTGTCGGGATGTGTGTCCTTTTCAAAGAACATTGAAGATTCTAAGATATTTAGCTCACACCACAACTTGCTAAATCTCTTCTCATCCAAGGGCTTTGTGAAGATATCGGCTAGCTGTTCTTGGTCTTCACATGCTCGATGGAGATGTCGCCCTTCAACACATGATCACGAAGAAAATGATGGCGAATCTGAATGTGCTTTGTCTTGAGTGCTGAAGCTGGGTTGTGAGCAATCTTGATGGCACTCTCATTGTCACGATGAGAGGCACATTCTTCACGTTGATGCCGTAGTCCTTGAGAGTTTGCTTCATCCACAGCAATTGAGCACAACAAGAGCCAACAGCAATGTACTCAGCTTCCGCGATGAGCGGTGATCGCAGTTCTATTTCTTCGAGGACCAACGGACCAAAGATCGTCGAGGAAATGACAAGTACCAGATGTTGACTTGCGGTCCACATGATCACCAGCATAGTCAGTCGAGAATATCAATGAGATCAAAAGTTGAGCCCTTGGGTACCATAATCCTAGTGTTGGTGTGTGAGCTAGATATCGAAGAATATGCTTCACAGCCTTATGGTGTGATTCCTTGGTGTAGCTTGAAATCGGGTACACATGCAAACACTAAGCATTATATCTGGCCTAGATGCACATAAGTACAATAGAGAACCAATCATGGGCGGTATACCTTGTGATCGAAGTCAATACCATTTTCATCAATGCATAGATGGCCATTTGTGGGCATAGGAATTTTACGCCTTTGCAATCTTGCATGCAATTTCTTGAGAACATCTTTGAGGTATTTCTCTGAGATATGAATATGCCATTGTGTTGTTGTGAATTTGAAGACCTAAGAAGAATTTCAATTCTCCCATCATAGACATTTGATATTCTTCACTCATCATATAGGCAAATTCATCACTATAACGTTGGTCGAGACAGCCAAAGATAATATCATCAACATATATTTGGCACACAAACAGTTCACCATCATATGATTTAGTAAAGAGAGTAGGGTCGAATGAACGGGTGTGAAGCCATTCTTCACGAAGAATTCCTTCAATGTATCATACCACGCCCATGGGGCTGTTTGAGGCCATAGAGGGCCTTGTTGAGTCTGAAGACTTTGTCGGGATTCTTTGGATCTTCAAAACACAGGGGTTGAGCAACATATACTTCTTCCTCAAGCTTACCATTGAGGAATGCACTTTTCACATCCATTTGATATAAAGTGATATTATGATGGTTAGCATAAGCAAGTAATATCTGAATAGCCTCAAGTCTAGTAACAGTGCAAAAGTTTCATCGAAATCAATTCCTTCAACTTTGTGTGTAGCCTTGAGCTACAAGTCGTGCCTTATTCCTCACCACAAGGCCATTTTCATCTTGCTTGTTGCGGTAGATCCACTTTGTGCCAATGATATTATGCTTGCGAGGATCTGGACGTTTGACCAGTTCCCGGACATTGTTGAGCTCGAACTGATGTAATTCTTCTTGCATTGCTGAATCCACTCGGGCTCGAAATGCTTCATCTACCTTAGTGGGCTCTGTGATAGAGACAAAAGCATAGTGCCCACAAAAGTTAGATAAATGTGAAGCTTTTGGCGTGTGAGAGGACCCGCTTCAATGTCATCGATGATCTTGTCAACTTGCACTTCTTTTGCAACGCGAGGATGAGCTGGTTGTCGTCGAGGAATTTGATCAGCATTTTCTTTAGCACCATTTTCTTCAGCATTATCTTCAGGTGCATCAGCTCGACGTTCTTCGCGTACAGGAATGAATTCTTCAGCAGATTCTTTAGTAGGAATGACATCCTCAGTCGCCTTGAACTTGATAGATTCCTCAGGTGCTGGTTCATCTATCACAGAAGGTAGGTGCTCTATTGGGTTTCTTGTCAGTGAGGAGTTCATAGGCAGTCTTCTTGAAGAATTTGTGAAGATATACTCTGTTGATGATGTGGCACGCGGTATCAATTGCATCAATCCAAAAACGACAAGGCGTTTTATATTCATCAAGCATAGTGCGAGCCATCTCAATAAGAGTTCTGTTCTTGCCCTCCACGACGCCATTCTGCTGAGGAGTATAGGGAGCAGATAACTCATGAGTAATACCAAGTTCATCAAGATAGTCATCAAGACCGGAATTCTTGAACTCAGTTCCATTGTCACTCTGATGTGCCCGATCTTCACACCAAAGTTGGTTGAAGCCCTCGAGGAAAATCGTTTGAAGACTTCTGCACTTCATGTTTGTAAGTAACAATGTGTACCCATGTGTACGAGAGTAATCATCAACAATAACAAAGCCATATATAGATGCATCATTAGTGATTTGCTGAGTAATGATTAGGACCAAAGAGGTCCATGTGAAGCAATTCGAATGGACGAGTAGTGGTCATGATAGTCTTATTTGGATGCTTGGCCTTGGTCTTTTTCCAGCTTCACGGGCTCCACACAAGTGATCCTTGAGGAATTTGACATTCTCAATGCCAATGACATGCTTCTTCTTCGCAAGCGTGTGCAAATTCCTCATGCTGCGTGACCAAGTCGTCGATGCCATAGCCAGCCTTCGAAGCTTTTGCAAGTAGACACACGGCTGGTTGTGGTCTGTAGAGAAATCAACAATACACAAGTCTCCTCTCCTAAAGCCTTGAAGACTTTGGAATTGTCGACTTCCATGATCACAACACAACGATACTTGCCAAAGACAACAACCATATCAAGATCACAAAGCATTGAGACTGACATGAGGTTGTATCCTAAGGACTCAACAAGCATGACTTTGTCCATGTGTATGTCCTTAGAGATCGCAACCTTACCAAGACCCAATACGACTTTTGCCTTTGTTAGCAAAGATGATATGCTTGAGATGTGGCGGTGATAAGGAGCATCCATCAATAGATTCTTGTCACCAGTCATGTGATTTGTACATCCACTATCGAGGACCCACTCATTGGCTTTGGGTTGATCATCCTGCAGATGAATTAGTGCAACTTACGATCTCATATACTTCATCAGTGAAGAATATGATATCAATTTCATCAGATGAATTTCATCAGGCAGTATAACAGATAAGCAGTATGAGGACGTGTGAAATGAAAGTTCATTTCTTCATGATTAGCATCGTCCTTTCGAGCATTTTGTCGGGGCCCAAACAAATTCTTTAGAGCGTTAAAGCACGCCGGAGACCTGACCCTGCAGAGGAAATTAGTTCTTTTCTTCACCACCCACATCGAAGGGGTGGAAAGAGTTCATCACTCTGCGAGCTCCATATGAGAATGGTGGCATAGAAGCCAATCCATTTCGTTTCACATAAGAGAGGTTAGGGTAAGCATATGAATAAGCGGAGAAATTCTTGAGGACTTATGAACATATTGGTTTGAAGAATAATGCACATATTCATAGCCCTTAGCTCTACCCTGCGAAACAGAGTTGTTAGCACGATGATAATCATATGAGGACTTTGATCCATGTGAGGAATTTGGTCTGTATGAGGACTTGGATCCATATGAAGAATTTGGTCCATATGAAGAGTTTGATCTGGGGTTCCTATTCTTCATAGGTGGTGTCATGAGGACATTCACCTGAAGACTTTCAAGGCACTTCTTGGGAACCCAGATTTTCTTCATAGGAGAACCGTTCCTGCAGTTAGTGCCAACATATCTAGCAAATACTTCACCATTCTGATTTTTGAACAGTTTATAGTTGAGTCAAATGACTCATCGGAAGAATGAGGAGATTCACATGTAAAGCCGGATAAGTTAGATGGATCAATGGAGGTCCCTTTGCAGCAACCCATGAGGTTTTGGGGTCTTGCTCGGGCTTCAATATGTTCCATCAGCATTGAGTTTCCTCTCAAAGGCAATACCCTCTTTCCTAGGGTTCTGTTGAGGATCTGCTTTTAAGCACATCACAAAAGTCGATGCCCTTTGAGGCTTTTGTACATGCTGTCATGTACAATTCCTTCAGCCCTGCATCGTCAGTGATACTACCAATGTCCTCAAATGAGGAATTAGTGATAGCAGAGGCAGGTGAAGAATTTGTAATAGTTGAAGCATTTGAACATTCAGGTGAAGAATTAGCAGATTCACGTTCAATGCACTTTAAGCATGGAGGAACAAATTCTTCACGAGAAGCGCTGATTTGTTGAGCTAGCAATGAATCGCGCACCTTCTGAAGATCTTCATAACTCACTCTTAGCTTCTCAAGATCTTGCTTTCTTTGAAGAAATTCATAAGAAAGTTTCTCATGATCGAGACAAGAGAGTGTTATGATGACCTTGAAGATCAAGCCTAGGATGAAGTCTCTAAGATTTTCGATCGGGGCTTTAGTGCGATCCATTTCTTCACCCAACATATCATCACTTTTGTCTAGCATGTTTTGAACCTTTTCAAAAGCCCTTTGTTGTTTTACAGCAATCTTAGCAAGTTTTGAGTAGCTGGGCTTGAGATCTTCATCGATTCATTTTCACTAGATTCGGAGGAGGTATATTTGAGTACCTTGGCACCCTTTGCCATGAAGCAATAGGTGGGGCGTAGTCATCACTATCTTCATCAGCTTTGTTGGTGAGGTCATTTTCTTGAGTAGAAGATGGACTTGCCGTGAAAAGCAAGAGCGAGAGCGGACTCGCCACACCGGACTCGGATTCTTCGATGCCTCCTCTTCCTCATGTTCCTCAGATTCAGCTTGAGTCCATTTCCTTGCCAATGAATGCCCGAGCCTTCTTGGAGATGCTCTTCTTGTGAGAAGAAGACTTTGAGGATTTTGATGATGAAGATTTGACGATTTCTTCTTCTTCTTAGCGTCATCGAGGCTGTAATCCTTGTATTTCTTCTTCTTTAATTCATTTTCCCACCGAGGACAATCTTGAATGTAGTGACCAGGTTTCTTGCATTTGTGGCATAGTCTTCTCTTATAGTCCTTTGGATGAGGAATCACTGCTCCTTGAGGATTTTCCAGCGACCACGTCTTGAGAACTTCGGAATTTCTTCACGAGCGATGCTAGCTCTGGCTCAATTCTTGAGGATCTCCAAGGCTACTACGAGTCTTCACAATCATATTGAGACACAGCCTTGGCCTTGTAGACGTGATTTTCCATAGCTAGAACCATAGAGATCTTTCTTTTAGCAAGTGGAACTCATGAGTATTTAGCCTCTCGAGGATATCAGCTGGATCAAGTGACTTGTAGTCAGCACACTCTTGTATCATCGGTGCTAGAGTATCAAATGAGGAATCAGCGATCTCAACAATTTCTTCACCACCTCATGGTCGGTGATGTCAGTGGCACCAAGCGCTTGAAGCTCATTTGAGATGTCAGTGAGGCGATCGAAGGTTTGTTGAACATTTTCATTGTTGAGTCTTTTAAAGCGGTTGAAGAGATTTCGAAGAACATCAACTCGAGAGTCACGCTGAGTTGAGACTCCTTCATTACTTTGGACAGCCTTTGTCCCGGATGAGCTTGAGCAGTTTCCAAAGCACTCACTCTTCCATATTGTCCTTTGCTCAGATGGCCACATATGATATTCTTCGCTTGAGAATCGAGTTGCTTGAATCTCTTCACATCGGCAGCGTTCAGTGAGGGTGAGACAGAGGGAACACCATTTTCCACAACATACCAGAGATCGTTGTCAATTGCCTCAAGATGCATTCGCATCTTGTTCTTCCAGTAGGGGTAGTCCGTCCCATCAAAGGTAGGACACCCAGCTGAGACCTTGATCATACCTGCGGTCGACATAACTAAAACTCCAGGTGGTTAAACCAAAATCACACAGAACAAGGGAGTACCTTGCTCTGATACCAATTGAAAGTGCGTTATATCGACTAGAGGGGGGGTGAATAGGCGATTTTTATGAATTCTTCAATGAGGAATTTGCCGGTGAGGAAATTCCTAAGTGAAGAACTACTTGCAGCGGAATAAGTACTCAGAAGTAAGCATAAGAGAATGCGGACATGGTCATCATGATGAAATGAAGACAATCAAAGAGTATGAAAGCGTAAACACAGGATAACACAAGATGAAGACAAACAGGTGAAGAATTAAAGCGAGGAAATTGAGAAAGTCTTGATCAAAGTCTTCAAACACAGATATGAACGAACACTCAACACAGTAATGAGGAAATGAAAGAGTTGAGGAAATAGAACCAGTTAGGTTGGTGAAGACAATGATTTGGTAGACCAGTTCCAACTGCTGTCTCAGTTGTACGTCTGGTTGGAGCGGCTGAGTATTTAAACTCGAGGACACACAGTCCGGACACCCGGTCGCTGAGCACGCAGCTCGGGACACCAAGTCCTCACCGTATTCTCCTTGAACTAAGGTCACAGACCTCGTCCAATCACTCGTGGTAAGTCTTGAGCGACTTCCAAACCTTCACAGACTTTGGTCACTCGGCGATCCACAATTCCTCTTGGATGCTCTAGACCATGGCGCCTAACCGTCTGGAAGAAGCACAGTTTTCAAAGGTAACAAGCATCGGATCCACGCAGGATCAATCTCTTGATGATGCTCAATCACTTTGGGTTTTGTAGGGGTTTGGTTTTGGGTTTTCCTCACTCGATGATTTTCGCTCAAAGTCCTCGGAGGATGGGTTGCTCTCAAATGACAAGTGTCAAGTTCTCTCGGAGCAGCCAACCAGCTAGTGGTTGTAGGGGCGGCTATTTATAGCCTAGGAGCAGCCCGACATGATAAGACATAAATGCCCTTCAATGATATGACCATTAGGTGGATAAGATATTTTGGGACAGGTGGCGCAAGAAAAAGAACGGTCGGAAATTTGACTCTCAAATTCCTCGGGCTATCATGTTCCTCTTTGTGTAGGCAATCCATTGGCGAATTCCTAACTCCTTAGTCGAACAAATTCCTCGGTGACTGGAAGAACTTCGTCTACATCCTTTGAAGAAATTGGTGAGCTGTATGAGATTTCAAAGGCTTCACTCAAGGGATTGGTAGGTGTAGGATTTTGAGTTGAGCATCACATGGAAATTTTTCCTTAGTATTTCCTCGACCCCTTTAATAGATACGGTGTTTCCTATGACTCAAGAAAGAGAAAGCGAAACTACGACAACAAAAGTCTTCACGCTTCATGTTCCTCAAATGAATACCAAGTCTTCAAGGTCACACCAATTTCTTCACTTTCAAAGTCTTGTAAAGTCTTGAATATCAAAGTCTTGATCGAAGAACTTCATTTTAGGGTCGACTTTCTCTTTAAATATCAAACTCCTCATAGACTTATAGACATGTGTACACTCATAAACACATTAGTCCCTTAACCTATAAGTCTTCAATACACCAAAATCACTAAGGGGCACTAGATGCATTTACATCCTCGCGAGCCAGCCTGGTGAGGCCGCCCACTACTAGGAAAAGGCCTACTAGTGGCGCACGAGTTTTGCCTACTAATGGCGCACTACTGGTGCGCCACTAGTACCACACCACTAGTATTTTTTACTAATGGCGCACCTGTGGTGTGCCATTAGTATAGCCCACGGTGTGCCATTAGTATGCCTCCCAGGGGGCCATATTTACCCAAGTGCTTTGGCATACTAATGGCGCACTGTGGTGTGATGCGCCATTAGTATCCTTTGGCACACTAATGGCGCACTGTAGGGTGATGCGCCATTAGTATCCTTTGGCATACTAATGACGCACTTTGTTGTGATGCGCCATTAGTATTAATATTAGGTTTTTTTTACTTTTCTGATTTTTGCATAGGTTACAAAATGTATTATTGGACAGAATATAGACAGCACCACACAATAACAGTAGATTCATCGAATACAATAGAAGATTAGTCTCCGAATACAATTCATCATATTAGTCTCCGAATTCAAAAGACCGAACAAAGACAGAACATTACAAGTCTCGGAGACCGCGAGTAGCGAGTTTGTCTTCACATTACAAGTCGATATCGATCATCTAAACTACCATCACATAGAAGAGAGGTGCGGTCATCACGATGAGCATCATCGCGATGAAACTGGCCTTCATCCGGTTCCTCCAACGCTCCCTCTTCTCTCCCGCTAGATAGCGGGCATATCTAGATTCCGCCTCCGCCCTAGTGGTGTACCCTTTGTAACCGTTACCGCTGGAACGGTGAACCTGTCTCCGACACTCGTCCCAGTGGTCGTAGACTCGGGAACCTTACCCTTGTACACGACATACGACGTCATCTCTATGCACAAGCCAAACAACAGACAATACATAAGCAATATATAGGTATGCAACAAAAGGATCGGAAGAGAAAAGCAAGACATTAATAGCACGATTCATGGTCCTACTAATAAATAGCATCGATTACATCTAAGTTGAACGACTGTCCAAACCAAAGAGACATACAAGTTCATTAAAGTTTAATTACAACATGAGCTAATCGATGTTTCAGAACTACAAATAGCATCACTACTTTCGACTCGACTCATGGGACCGGAGCGTGGATGTAGTCGCCGTATTTCATGATGGTCAAGAAGTCGCCGGCGTTGTCAGCCTGCATTTATAGCTTTGTGTCTATCTCACTATTGGACGGTTGATATCTGAGGTAGAACTGCCCCGAGGTATGAAGGACACCTTGATGGATGATTTCTGCAAACTCCGACTGGATGCGAAAGTATTCTTGTCGGAGGTTCGCGTCCTGGATTACCGCCAAGCTTGCGGACCAATATTTGACATTATTTGGTAGAAGAAGGTGATTATGGTCCCGTACGATCGCCCGCATGTGATGGAGGACGTAGTAGGAATCCTTCTGACCGCCAGGCGGCTGCTTGACGCAGGGGAACGTCGTATTGTGGGTGAACACGTGCATGCCGTACCTACGAACTGGCCTCTTAAAGGTGCCTCCAGATTTGGCGTAGCCGGGGAGAGCATCATCAAGAACTTTCTTGATATTTGTGTAGTCTATCTTGGAGTCACGGTTCGGGTCGAAATACGTGGCCATGGAATATCTCGGGCTTAAGAGGATGAGTGTGCAATGTGTGTCACTGCACAGAACACAGAATGTTAGAAAAAAAGAATGATCAAAATCTAAGAAATCATATGTTACGGGGCGGTGAGGGATGACTTACTCGGGAAAGTAAGGCACGAGGAAGTTATCCTTATCTGGGTTTGCGAATAGCGCCTTGAGGTGTGAACTTCGCGACTTGCGGTCCCAGCGCTGCCCAAGATATTGCACGCATGTAGAAGGGGTCGACTATCCCGATGTCCGGGGTCTTCTCTCGAATGATCTGCATCTCCATACTCAGCGAAAACAGCCGAACGAAGGTGTAGTGCAGCGGATGAAGTTTAAACATAGCAAAGATGTCATCAAACCGCAGGACGATCGTACCCCCGATGGTGCCATCCACAAAGCCCTTGCCCTCTGGCACCTTGGCCACGAAAACCGGGTATGCCACATCATTCCGGGAGAGACACCACTTCTCCAAAGAAAGAACACTGTCATGCAGACTCCGCATAGCACCGGTTGCAGCATTGAGCATATTTGTCGGTAGCATCGCCCTACCCGCCACATGCAACCTCCTCGAAATATCCTTAGGTGAAGGTGGCCCGCCCCGAGCACGGATCGTACTCGGTCTTGGCTGGCTCGCACCCGCGCCCTTGTTAGTCTTCGTTTCGTCCCTTCTTCTTGATCTGCTGTAATGGGACCGAGTTCGCTCACTGACCGCCTTCTTGGCGTGTTTGGGCTGATAATATTCGCACCTCAGCTATCTCGAGGCTCGGTGAAGGCGGGGCTGGGCGTCTCCACGAACTGAACGCCGGGCGGCGCTGTTGCAATTGGATTTCTCCGCCGTACCAGCTAGATCGCGGTCGTCTTGGTTGGGTTCTTGATAAGCAGGCCCACAGAACTCGTTAGCGTACCCATGTTCGGCAAAGCACTTATCGACGTTGGCAAATGTACCATCGTCGTTGTCGTCGTCGTCCGGATCCTGTGCCATATGCATGTCCGGATCCTGTGCCATAGGGATGTCCGGCATGTCCGGTAGCATTGCGGCGTTCTTGCCATGGCTTGGCGCCGACGATCGGGCGGTCTTATGCGTGGGGTGGTGTCCCCGCCCCAAACGAATCTGGCTCTTCGCCAGCGAGGGCCAGCTTACGCAGGCGCCGAGGGTCATCTCATCTTCTTCGTCGGCCCCAGCAGGTCGAATCAGAGGTAACAGCTCGTCGCAGCCTGGCAGCACCCGAACCAGTTCAACCCTATACAAGGTGGGTGGCATCGGATTACCGTGGAAAACGGGGTTGCCCGGTTGAACGATTTTGCCCTTGGCGACATCGACCAACTCGCCGCCCACGAAATGCAGGAGAGTGCAAGGAACGTCGGCGGCGCCCTACGAAAACATGTAGCTAGGGCGTCAGGGATGCCCAGTCAAAGGCAAGGAGATGAAATCATCGGCCGAGAGGCTTAGTTATCGTGATGTCGTCGAGCTCGGCTAATGTCGAGGCACCGCCAACGGCGGGTGTGCAACTGACGGAGGGGCCGCTTGCTGGCGAGGTGCCGGCCGGCGTACAGCCGGGTGCATTAAGCTCCAATGCCCGTGCCGGCGCTGGAGACATGAATACCGCCTCCACCGGAGACACCAATGGTGCCGCCGGAGACACCAATGCGCCGCCTGCGTGTTGTGCGAGTTGCTAGCCGTGAATCTAGGAACCGGGGGAGGCCCTGTTGGCCGCCCGCAATTCACGTCGTCAGCCCATGAATCAACGTAGGCACCATGGCGGTGAGCGTCTTTCCCAGTTGTTGTTGCACTTGCTCTTGGACAATCTCCGGAATCCACGCCACTTGTGCCTTGAGTGCTTCAACCTCGCGCGACTGGCTTTCCGAGCTGGTCTTTTTCTCCTTTCGCCCACCAGCGGTATAGTATGACGACCATTTTGTGGACAAGCCTTTGCCGGCCACACGACCAGCTGACGTTGGCTTACTGAGCTTATCCTTATTTTTCATTACGTTCAACGCCCTATTTAAAGGGGTGTCGAAAGGGGAGCTCTGAGACGACCCCGCGCTACTGCTTTCAGTGTCCTGCGGAAGGAACGTGAACCATTTAGAAATATTTGGGATTAATTAGAATGCAACCATATGGAGCAAATTACGCGGGGGTGTATTCGTTACCAAAACAAGCTCGAGCGCCCTGGTCTTCGGATCCGTGGTAAGCTCCTTTGTTACCGGGTCCTCCTTGTACCGGGCCCTGAGAAAGTTCTTGGTCTGCTTGTCACGGTATTTCTTGAAGCGGGGCGGTAGGCCTAGCTCGGCACGCTCCGCGTCCTCCTTGTCCCATATAGGCTCCCCCACTCTGTAACCGCCGGGACCGAGTTGGTGGACCCCTAAGTTCAACCGCCGCATTTGTTTCCCCCACTAAGTTGATTCGGAGGTTGCGCTGATCTCACACTTGATCTTGAACTCCTTGTAGTCATCTTCGCTCATCAAAGGATATTTTGCCTTGATCTTCTCATAACTATCACCTTTTTCAATCATTGCCTTCACCGTGCTTCTCCAAGTAGACAGGGCCGTGCTCATCCTCGTGAGGGCGGCACTGTTCACTTTGTTCCCTGAGAGGTGTGTGTTTGCAAATTCAGCGGGGAACTTGTATCGTTCGTGCAACTTCGTGAAGAGGAGGCTGCGCAAATTCCCTCGGTCCTTATGCCTTAGGTTCTCGGTGTTGATCGAGAGGTGCTCCGGAGAATGCACCCGAGCTGAACGGAGTACCCCTTGACTACTTCTTTGGGCGCCGTCGGATGCCCATCGGAGTTCACTTCAGTAAATTCCTCCTTGGCGGTGCTGAGCACGCTCGGGCGCCGGTCCTTCCGTTGCCTCTTCTGTTGGCTGCCATCTGTGCGTGCGCCGCCATCATTAGTGGTGGCATCCTCGGCGGCACCATCAGTGGTGTCATCCCCGACGCCACTAGGGGTTGTGTAGTCAGGATCGTGTGTTCTGCGGCGTCCTCATAGCGGTGAGGTTCTTCCTCCAACTCCTGGGATAGCTCCCAGAATTGCTTGCCGCCCGAACCGCCGGCCTCATCGTTGTGGGCCATGTTTCGCTCTAAATAGGAAAAAAGTTTGGTCAAAAAGTTGGTTATTGTCAAGGAACAAGATCTCATCATTTAGGGTTTGTCGACACCGAGGCATCCTAAAAGCTAAGCTTTTATCATTTAGGGTTTGTCGACGCCGAGGCACCCTAAAAGCCTAAGCGTACATCATTTAGGTTCTCATCGACACCGAGGCACCCTAAAAGCCAAGGTTTCATCATTTAGGGTTTGTCCACGCCGAGGCACCCTAAATGCTAAGTTAAGTTTTCATCATTTAGGGTTTATCGATGCCGAGGCACCCTAGGTTGGGCCTAATCACTTGGCACTAATCACTTGGCTCTATTGCCACCTATGTTGGGTTTATCATCTAGGTTATATCGATGCTAAGGATAATTCTAAGTTGGGCCTCATCACTTGGCTCTATTGCCACCTATGGTTTAATGCAGCAAGAATGGCGGGGCAGTTGATCCTACTTTTTTAAGTACTAAGCTACCTCGGCCCATGCATTAGTAGCAAGTACCCCATATGTCCGTTTTTTAGCAAAGTCATGCTAAAATTCACGGAAAATTTCAGCATGACCTTTGCTGAAAATAGGACATATGGAGTACCCGAATTTGCCGGAACGGAAGTTAATCGACATTCCGGCAAACTCAGCGACCTCTCGGTACTGCAATATCATTATCCAGCGTAATGAAGTCGCCAATGGGTCATTTCAGAAGATCACAAGTAGCATCATCACAAGTACAACATCATCTATAGCTTTATATTAACAAAGCATCAACACATATACAAAAGACCACTTATGCCAACAGTACAGTGAAAATTCAGTTACTGCTTGAGTGATTTGACACCAAAAATTACTCCCAAAAATTACAATGACTGTATATTGACTGCATATATTCACTGTACAGGACTGAATTCAGTCAAGAAAACCTGTCAATTTCTATTCACTGCATATATTCACTGTACAGGCTATCAAGTTCTATTTCAGCTCAAGTTTCATTACAACACAAGCACTGTAATTCATCTGCTCAAGGAAAAATTAATAATCAAAATCAAATTACAATAGTGGTCCCAGGTTTGACCCCATGATACATGCTATCCTGGGATTATTCCTCTTCTGAACAAACCATCATGCATCATTTTCTAACCAAGGCATAGCTCAGGAAAACCACTTGCTTTGACCAGAACTAGCTGATTACCCCAAATCTCATGGTAAAATTAGCAAGGTAGAGCATTTCTCTTACATGACCATAGCAAGAATGACACACTCAACTTCATTGCTTCAACCACATGGACAACAGAGCAAATGTTGGAAGTTGACAATATACTTTAGATTCACACATGCTCCCCTAATTATTTTGTCTGTATCTTTAGATTATCTACTTTAGGCACAATCATACACAATTCTGACTAATTCATCACTGTAGGCCAGCATGAAACACACTCCTCCAAAAAAGCCTAATATTCCACTATTATTGCGTGTAAAAAAGCCTAATATCCACTAGTATTGCCTCTAAAAAAGCCTTAAAAGTCCACTATTGTTGACAATCAAAATATGATCTGAACTGTAAGGTGTTAACTGAAAAATGAGTGGTTGTTGGCATGAGGGAGTAAACTGATTGTTGGCACAAAAATATTGGTTTTGCAAACATGAAAACAGTCACAAAAATAATGCACTTGGTTTGTGTTGAGTTTTTGCTTTCAGGGATTGGTTTGTGTTGAGTTGTTAACCTAAAGGTTCGGCAGTTTGAATCTCCTTTAGCTAGTTTGAATCCATGGACTACCCTGTTAGATTGGGACTGAAGATAGGTACCTGCTTATCTTTCTATTCCGTCACCAACAGTGGCTTTTCCAAGAATTATATCCCTGCATGAACATAGGTGAGAGGTTAACTAACTGCCTCAAAGGCATAATCAATGGTTATACATGGAACAAATTGCCTGAACATAGATAGGTTAACCGACTGTTCTGTAGCGCACACACTAATCAAATGATGATTATAAATACAACAAGTGGCCCAAACAATTGGAAGCAAACAGATAGGTTATATATGTATAGCAATTGACAGGAGCTTCATCATTTTTAGTAACAACAATACATATATAGCAATTGGAAGCAAACAGATGTACACATAAGATAAAAATGTAGTGGTGAAAGTTTAATGCTTACAAAAGACTTGCTGAAATAGTGAAAAATATGGAGTCACCAAGCTGGCTAAGAAACTCCCACAGTCCACTAGCAAATCCAAGGTCTAATCACATTACACACAAACATAACAATTTAAGATAATTAGGATAACGATAGTAGGAAATGAAAAGAAAGAGCTCAAAAACAATCACAACAGCAAAATAATAAAACCTTAGGTAAGCATTATCAGACCAGAAAACAAGACATGCATAGAATATATTTGAGAATTCAACCAATATTAAACGAGAACAAGCATGTAGTACTGACCACTAACTTGACAATCAGCAGTTTAACTCTGTTTTCTTTCTTGTCAACACAAGTGAAATAACCCGAAGTCATGTAACACGGGAGATGTAAGCAAGCGATTTGACTTAGATTTTAGTATTTGGTAGTCTAATCAGCAAGACAAAGTATTTGATAGTCTCTTGAAAAAACAAGTGCCAAATCGGGGTAGGCGCATTAGATTCCGCTAGCGACATTGCCCTACTCCACTCTGCTCTACTCATGGCGCTGCGTAAATACGATTGAATGAACCCTACCTATGAGATGAACATTTGCTAAGACAAGAAACCTAGCAACTTTATACAATGTATGTACTCGATAAGAAACTAAAATCTGATCTTGGCGGTGAGTATTATGCCTAGCAAAGACTCGTTTGGGGCACATCCTTCCCGGCCACATTGTATGAACACTTGATATCG
>JAHIAM010003124.1:0-24428 GCA_021605205.1 Aegilops longissima
CGGCACCTCCGTGTTCAGCACACGTTCAGCTCGATGGCGATCCCGGACTCCGATCCAGCAAAGTGTCGGGGATGAGTTCCGTCGACCTGACGGCGTGGGATGATGATGATGCTCTACGGCGCGGGGCTTCACCTAAACTCCGCGACGATATGACCGAGGTGGAATATGGTGGAGGGGGCACCGCACACGGCTAAGGAGCGATCCGTAGATCAACTTGTGTGTCCTAGGGTGCCCCCTGCCCCGTATATAAAGGAGCAAGGGGTGCGGCCGGCCCTAGGAGGAGGCGCGCCGGAGGAGTCCTACTCCCACGGGAGTAGGACTCCCCCTTTCCTAGTTGGATTAGGACTTGGGGGGAGGGGAAAGAGGAAGGGGGGCGCCGCCCCCCCTCTCCTTGTCCTATTCGGACTAGGGGGGAGGGGCGAGCTGCCTGCCCTGGCCGGCCCTCCTCTTCTCCCTCATGGCCCACTAAGGCCCATTAACCCCCGGGAGGGTTCCGGTAACCCCCCGGTGTTCCGGTAAAATCCCGATTTCACCCGGAACTATTCAAGTCAAACATAGGCTTCCAATATATCAATCTTTATGTCTCGACCATTTGAGACTCCTCGTCATGTCCGTGATCACATCCGGGACTCGAACAAACTTGGTACATCAATACTCATAAAATTGTCATCGTAACGTTAAGCGTGCGGACCCTACGGGTTCGAGAACTATGTAGACATGACCTAGAACTATTCTCGGTCAATAACCAATAGTGGAACCTGGATGTTCATATTGGTTCCTACATTTTCTCGAAGATCTTTATCGGTCAAACCGCATAACAACATCGTTGTTCCCTTTGTCATCGGTATGTTACTTGCCCGAGATTCAATCGTCGGTATCAATACCTAGTTCAATCTCGTTACCGGCAAGTCTCTTTACTCGATTCGTAATACATCATTTCATAACTAACTCATTAGTTACAATGCTTGCAAGGCTTAGGTGATGAGTATTACCGAGAAGGCCAGAAATACCTCTCCGACAATCGGAGTGACAAAACCTAATCTCAAATTATGCCAACTCAACATATACTTTTGGAGACACCTGTAGAGTACCTTTATAATCACCCGATTCGTTGTGACGTTTGGTAGCACACAAAGTGTTCCTCCGTAAGCGGAGTTGCATAATCTCATAGTTGCAGGAACTTTGTATAAGTCATGAAGAAAGCAATAGCAACATACTAAGCGATCAAGTGCTAAGCTAACGGAATGGGTCAAGTCAATCACATCATTCTCCTAATGATGTGATCCCGTTAATCAAATGACAACTCATGTCTATGGTTAGGAAACATAACCATCTTGATTAACGAGCTAGTCAAGTAGAGGCATACTAGTGACATTCATTTGTTTATGTATTCACACATGTATTATGTTTCCGTTAATACAATTCTAGCATGAATAATAAACATTTATCATGATATAAGGAGATAAATAATAACTTTATTATTGCCTCTAGGGCATATTTCCTTGATCTCCCACTTGCACTAGAGTCAATAATCTAGATTACACAATAATGATTCTCACACCCATGGAGTCTTGGTGCTGATCATGTTTTGCTCGTGAGAGAGGCTTAGTCAGCGGTCGCAACATTCAGATCCGTATGTATCTTGCAAATCTCTATGTCTCCCACTTGGACTTGGTCCCGAATGGAATTGAAGCGTCTCTTGATGTGCTTGGTCCTCTTGTGAAATCTGGATTCCTTTGCCAAGGCAATTGCACCAGTATTGTCACAGAAGATCTTCATTGGTCCCGATGCACTAGGTATAACACCTAGATCGGAAATGAACTCCTTCATCCAGACTCCTTCATTTGCTGCTTCCGAAGCAGCTATGTACTCCGCTTCACATGTAGATCCCACCACGACACTTTGTTTAGAACTGCACCAACTTACAGCTCCACCGTTTAATAAAAATACGTATCCGGTTTGCGATTTAGAATCGTCCGGATCAGTGTAAAAGCTTGCATCGACGTAACCCTTTACGACAAGCTCTTTGTCACCTCCATAAACGAGAAACATATCCTTAGTCCTTTTCAGGTATTTCAGGATATTCTTGACCGCTGTCCGATGATCCACTCTGGATTACTTTGGTACCTCCTGCTAAGCTAATAGCAAGGCACACATCAGTGCGGTACACAGCATTGCATACATGATAGAGCCTATGGCTGAAGCATAGGGAACTCCTTTCATTTTCCTCTATCTTCTGCGGTGGTCGGGCATTGAGTCGACTCAATCTTACACCTTGTAATCTGGCAAGAACCCTTTCTTTGCACGATCCATAATGAACTTTTCAAGACTTTATCAAGGTATGTGCATTGTGAAAGTCCAATCAAGCGTCTTGATCTATCTCTATAGATCTTGATGCCCAATATGTAAGCAGCTTCACCGAGGTCCTTCATTGAAAAACTTTTATTCAAGTATCCTTTTATGCTATCCAGAAATTCTATATCATTTCCAATTAACAATATGTCGTCCACATATAATATTAGAAATGCTCTGAGCTCCCACTCACTTTCTTGTAAATCTGAGGCTTCTCCAAAAGTGCATATAAAACCATATGCTTTGATCACACTATCAAAGCGTTTATTCCAACTCGAGAGGCTTGCACGGACCATAGATTGATCGTTGGAGCTTGCACACTTTGTTAGCTCCTTAGGATCGACAAAACCTTCGGTTGCATCATATACAACTCTTCTTCCGAAATCCATTCAGAAATGCAGTTTTGACATCCATCGCCATATTTCATAATCATAAAATCGGCGATTGCTAACATGATTTGGACAGACTTAAGCATCGCTTCTGGTGAGAAGGTCTCATCGTAGTCAACTCCTTGAACTTGTCGAAAACCTTTTGCAACAAGTCGAGCTTTGTGTGATAACATTACCGTCGGCGTCGGTCTTCTTCTTGAAAATCCATTTATTCTCTATTGCTTTCCGACCATCGGGCAAGTCAACCAAAGTCCACACTTTGTTCTCATACATGGATCCCATCTCAGATTTCATGGCTTCAAGCCATTTTATGGAATCTGGGCTCACCATCGCTTCTTCATAGTTCGTAGGTTCACCATGATCTAGTAGCATGACTTCCGAATAGGATTACCGTTACTCAGTGCGGATTTTATTCGGTTGATCTCTGAGTTCAGTAACAACTTGATCTGAAGTTTCATGATCATCATCATTAACTTCCTCACTAAGCTGGTGTAGGTGTCACAGGAACCGATTTACGTGATGAACTACTTTCCAATAAGGGAGCTGGTACTGTTACCTCATCAAGTTCTACTTTCCTCCCACTCACTTCTTTCGAGAGAAACTCCTTCTCTAGAAAGGATCCATTCTTAACAATGAATGTCTTGCCTTGGATCTGTGATAGAAGGTATACCCAATTGTCTCCTTTGGGTATCCTATGAAGACACATTTTCGATTTGGGTTCAAGCTTATCAGGTTGAAGCTTTTTCACATAAGCATCGCAACCCCAAACTTTCGAAGCGACAACTTTGGTTTCTTGCCAAACCATAGTTCATAAGGTGTCGTCTCAGCGGATTTTGATGGTGTCCTATTTAGCGTGAATGCGGCCGTCTCTAAAGCATAACCCCAAAGCGATAGCGGTAAATCGAAATAGACATCATAGATCGCACCATATCTAGTAAAGTACGATTCGACGTTCGGACACACCATTACGCTGTGGTGTTCGGTGGCGTGAGTTGCGAAACTATTCGCATTGCTTCAAATGTAGACCAAACTCGTAACTCAAATATTCTCCTCCACGATCAGATTGTAGAAACTTTATTTTCTTGTTACGATGATTTTCAACTTCACTCTAAAATTCTTTGAACTTTTCAAATGTTTCAGATTTATGCTTCATCAAGTAGATATACCCGTATCTGCTTAAATCATCTGTGAAGGTGAGAAAATAACGATATCCGCCACGAGCTTCAACATTCATCGGACCACATACATCAGTATGTATGATTTCCAACAAATCTGTTGCTCTCTCCATACAACCGGAGAGCGGTGTTTTAGTCATCTTGCCCATGAGGCACGGTTACATAAGTACCAAGTGATTCATAATCAAGTTGTTCCAAAAGTCCATCTGTATGGAGTTTCTTCATGCGCTTTACACCGATATGACCTAAGCGGCAAGTGCCACAAATAAGTTGCACTATCATTATCAACTCTGCATCTTTTGGCTTCGACATTATGAATATGTGTATCACTCTTGTCGAGATTCAATAAGAATAGACCACTCTTCAAGGGTGCATGACCATAAAGATATTACTCATATAAATAGAACAACCATTATTCTCTGATTTAAATGAATAACCGTCTCGCATTAAACAAGATCCAGATATAATGTTCATGCTCAACGCTGGCACTAAATAACAATTATTTAGGTCTAAAACTAATCCGAAGGTAGATGTAGAGGTAGCGTGCCGACCGCGATCACATTGACTTTGGAACCGTTTCCCAGCGCATCGTCACCTCGTCCTTTGCGGTGCTCGCTTATTCCGTAGTCCCTGTTTGAGTTGCAAATATTAGCAACAGAACCGATATCAAATACCAGTGCTACTACGAGCTCTAGTAAGGTACACATCAATAACATGTATATCACATATACCTTTGTTCACTTTGCCATCCTTCTTATCCGCCAAATACTTGGGGCAATTCCGCTTCCAGTGACCAGCTTGCTTGCAGTAGAAGCACTCAGTTTCAGGTTTAGGTCCAGATTTGGGTTTCTTTTCTTGAGCAGCAACTTGCTTGCTGTTCTTCTTAAAGTTCCCCTTCTTCTTTCCTTTGCCCTTTTTCTTGAAACTAGTGGTCTTGTTGACCATCAACACTTGATGCTCCTTCTTGATTTCTACCTCCGCAGCTTTTAGCATTGCGAAGAGCTCGGGAAGTGTCTTGTTCATCCCTTGCATATTATAGTTCATCACGAAGCTCTTGTAGCTTGGTGGCGATGATTGGAGAATTCATCAATGACACTATCATCTGGAAGATTAACTCCCAGTTGAATCAAGTGATTATTATACCCAGACATTTTGAGTATGTGCTCACTGACAGAACTATTCTCCTCCATCTTGCAGCTATAGAACTTATTGGAGACTTCATATCTCTCAATCCGGGCATTTGCTTGAAATATTAACTTCAACTCCTGGAACATCTCATATGCCCCATGGCGTTCAAAGCGTCGTTGAAGACCGGTTCTAAGCCGTAAAGCATGGCACATTGAACTATGGAGTAGTCATCAGCTTTGCTCGCCAGACGTTCACAACTTCTGGCGTTGCTCCTGTAGCAGGCCTGGCACCCAGCGGTGCTTCCAGGACGTAATTCTTCTGTGCAGCAATGAGGATAATCCTCAAGTTGCGGACCCAGTCCGTGTAATTGCTACCATCATCTTTCAACTTTGCTTTCTCAAGGAACACATTAAAATTCAACGGAACAACAGCACGAGCCATCTATCTACAACATAGATAAGCAAAATACTATCAGGTGCTAAGTTCATGATAATTTTAAGTTCAATTAATCATATTATTTAAGAACTCCCACTTAGACAGACATCTCTCTAGTCATCTAAGTGAACACGTGATCCAAATCAACTAAACCATAACCGATCATCACGTGAAATGGAGTAGTTTTCAATGGTGAACATCACTATGTTGACCATATCTACTATATGATTCACATTCGACCTTTCGGTCTCCGTGTTCCGAGGCCATATCTGCATATGCTAGGCTCGTCAAGTTTAACCTGAGTATTATGCGTGTGCAAAACTGGCTTGCACCCGTTGTAGATGGACGTTGAACTTATCACACCCGGTCATCACGTGGTTTCTTGGTACTACGAACTTTGGCAACGGTGCATACTCAGGGAGAACACTTCTTGATAATTTTTTTAGTGAGAGATTCATCTTAAAATGCTACCGTCAATCAAAGCAAGATAAGATGCATAAAGGATAAACATCACATGCAATCAATATAAGTGATATGATATGGCCATCATCATCTTGTGCTTGTGATCTCCATCTCCGAAGCACCATCATGATCACCATCGTCACCGGCGCAACACCTTGATCTCCATCGTAGCATCGTTGTCGTCTCGCCAACTATTGCTTCTACGACTATCGCTACCGCTTAGTGACAAAGTAAAGCAATTACATGGCGTTTGCATATCATACAATAAAGCGACAACCATATGGCTCCTGCCGATTGCCGATAACTTGGTTACAAAACATGATCATCTCATACAATAAAATATAGCATCACGTCTTGACCATATCACATCACAACATGCCCTGCAAAAACAAGTTAGGCGTCCTCTACTTTGTTGTTGCAAGTTTTATCTGGCTGCTACGGGCTGAGCAAGAACCGTTCTTACCTACGCATCAAAACCACAGCGATAGTTTGTCAAGTTGGTGTTGTTTTAACCTTCGCAAGGACGGGCGTAGCCACACTCAGTTCAACTAAAGTGAGAGAAAGCAGACACCGCCGGTCACCTTTAAGCAACGAGTGCTTGAAGCGGTGAAACCAGTCTCGCGTAAGCGTACGCGTAATGTCGGTCCGGGCCGCTTCATCTCACAATACCGTTGAACCAAAGTATGACATGCTGGTAAGCAGTATGACTTATATCGCCCACAACTCACTTGTGTTCTACTCGTGCATATGACATCAACGCATAAAACATGGCTCGGATGCCACTGTTGGGGAACGTAGTAATTTCAAAAAAATTCCGACGCACACGCAAGATCATGGTGATGGCATAGCAACGAGAGGGGAGAGTGTGTCCACGTACCCTCGTAGACCGAAAGCGGAAGCGTTATGACAACGCGGTTGATGTAGTCGTACGTCTTCACGATCCGACCGATCCAAGTGCCGAACGTACGGCACCTCCGTGTTCAGCACACGTTCAGCTCGATGACGATCCCCGGACTCCGATCCAGCAAATTGTCGGGGATGAGTTCCGTCAGCACGACGGCGTGGTGACGATGATGATGCTCTACCGGCGCAGGGCTTCACCTAAACTCCGCGACGATATGACCGAGGTGGAATATGGTGGAGGGGGGCACCGCACACGGCTAAGGAACGATCCGTAGATCAACTTGTGTGTCCTAGGGTGCCCCCTGCCTCGTATATAAAGGAGCAAGGGGTGCGGCCGGCCCTAGGAGGAGGCGCGGAGGAGTCCTACTCCCACCGAGTAGGACTCCCCCTTTCCTAGTTGGATTAGGACTTGGGGGGAAGGGAAGAGAGGAAGGCGCCGCCCCCTCCTTGTCCTATTCGGACTAGGGGAGGGCGCGCTGCCTGCCCTGGCCGCCCTCCTCTTCTCCCTCATGGCCCACTAAGGCCCATTAACCCCGGGAGGTTCCAGTAACCCCGGTGTTCGGTAAAATCCCGATTTCACCCGGAACTATTCGAAGTCAAACATAGGCTTCCAATATATCAATCTTTATGTCTCGACCATTTGAGACTCCTCGTCATGTCCGTGATCACATCCGGGACTCGAACAAACTTGGTACATCAATACTCATAAAATTGTCATCGTAACGTTAAGCGTGCGGACCCTACGGGTTCGAGAACTATGTAGACATGACCTAGAACTATTCTCGGTCAATAACCAATAGTGGAACCTGGATGTTCATATTGGTTCCTACATTTTCTCGAAGATCTTTATCGGTCAAACCGCATAACAACATCGTTGTTCCCTTTGTCATCGGTATGTTACTTGCCCGAGATTCGATCGTCGGTATCCAATACCTAGTTCAATCTCGTTACGCAAGTCTCTTTACTCGCTCGTAATACATCATTTCATAACTAACTCATTAGTTACAATGCTTGCAAGGCTTAGGTGATGAGTATTACCGAGAAGGCCGAGATACCTCTCCGACAATCGGAGTGACAAAACCTAATCTCGAATTATGCCAACTCAACATATACTTTTGGAGACACACTGAGAGTACCTTTATAATCACCCGATTCGTTGTGACGTTTGGTAGCACACAAAGTGTTCCTCCGTAAACGGAGTTGCATAATCTCATAGTTGCAGGAACTTTGTATAAGTCATGAAGAAAGCAATAGCAACATACTAAGCGATCAAGTGCTAAGCTAACGGAATGGGTCAAGTCAATCACATCATTCTCCTAATGATGTGATCCCGTTAATCAAATGACAACTCATGTCTATGGTTAGGAAACATAACCATCTTGATTAACGAGCTAGTCAAGTAGAGGCATACTAGTGACATTCTGTTTGTTTATGTATTCACACATGTATTATGTTTCCGGTTAATACAATTCTAGCATGAATAATAAACATTTATCATGATATAAGGAAATAAATAATAACTTTATTATTGCCTCTAGGGCATATTTCCTTCATCTCCCACTTGCACTAGAGTCAATAATCTAGATTACACAAGTAATGATTCTCACACCCATGGAGTCTTGGTGCTGATCATGTTTTGCTCGTGAGAGAGGCTTAGTCAGCGGTGCGCAACATTCAGATCCGTATGTATCTTGCAAATCTCTATGTCTCCCACTTGGACTTGGTCCCGAATGGAATTGAAGCGTCTCTTGATGTGCTTGGTCCTCTTGTGAAATCTGGATTCCTTTGCCAAGGCAATTGCACCGATATTGTCACAGAAGATCTTCATTGGTCCCGATGCACTAGGTATAACACCTAGATCGGAAATGAACTCCTTCATCCAGACTCCTTCATTTGCTGCTTCGAAGCAGCTATGTACTCCGCTTCACATGTAGATCCCGCCACGACACTTTGTTTAGAACTGCACCAACTTACAGCTCCACCGTTTAATAAAAATACGTATCCGGTTTGCGATTTAGAATCGTCCGGATCAGTGTCAAAGCTTGCATCGGCGTAACCCTTTACGACAAGCTCTTTGTCACCTCCATAAGCGAGAAACATATCCTTAGTCCTTTTCGGTATTTCAGGATATTCTTGACCGCTGTCGATGATCCACTCTGGATTACTTTGGTACCTCCTGCTAAGCTAATAGCAAGGCACACATTAGGTCTGGTACACAGCATTGCATACATGATAGAGCCTATGGCTGAAGCATAGGAACTCCTTTCATTTTTCCTCTATCTTCTGCAGTGGTCGGGCATTGAGTCTGACTCAATCTTACACCTTGTAATACAGGCAAGAACCCTTTCTTTGCACGATCCATATTGAACTTTTCAAGACTTTATCAAGGTATGTGCATTGTGAAAGTCCAATCAAGCGTCTTGATCTATCTCTATAGATCTTGATGCCCAATATGTAAGCAGCTTCACCGAGGTCCTTCATTGAAAAACTTTTATTCAAGTATCCTTTTATGCTATCCAGAAATTCTATATCATTTCCAATTAACAATATGTCGTCCACATATAATATTAGAAATGCTCTGAGCTCCCACTCACTTTCTTGTAAATACTGAGCTTCTCCAAAAGTCTCATATAAAACCATATGCTTTGATCACACTATCAAAGCGTTTATTCCAACTCCGAGAGGCTTGCACGGACCATAGATTGATCGTTGGAGCTTGCACACTTTGTTAGCTCCTTAGGATCGACAAAACCTTCCGGTTGCATCATATACAACTCTTCTTCCGTAAATCCATTCAGAAATGCAGTTTTGACATCCATCGCCATATTTCATAATCATAAAATGCGGCGATTGCTAACATGATTTGGACAGACTTAAGCATCGCCACGGGTGAGAAGGTCTCATCGTAGTCAACTCCTTGAACTTGTCGAAAACCTTTTGCAACAAGTCGAGCTTTGTAAACAATAACATTACCGTCGCGTCGGTCTTCTTCTTGAAAATCCATTTATTCTCTATTGCTTTCCGACCATCGTGCAAGTCAACCAAAGTCCACACTTTGTTCTCATACATGGATCCCATCTCAGATTTCATGGCTTCAAGCCATTTTTGGAATCTGGGCTCACCATCGCTTCTTCATAGTTCGTAGGTTCACCATGATCTAGTAGCATGACTTCCGAATAGGATTACCGTTACTCAGTGCGGATTTTATTCTGGTTGATCTCTGAGTTCAAGAACAACTTGATCTGAAGTTTCATGATCATCATCATTAACTTCCTCACTAATCGGTGTAGGTGTCACAGAACCGATTTCGTGATGAACTACTTTCCAATAAGGGAGCTGGTACTGTTACCTCATCAAGTTCTACTTTCCTCCCACTCACTTCTTTCGAGAGAAACTCCTTCTCTAGAAAGGATCCATTCTTAGCAATGAATGTCTTGCCTTCGGATCTGTGATAGAAGGTATACCCAATTGTCTCCTTTGGGTATCCTATGAAGACACATTTTTCGATTTGGGTTCAAGCTTATCAGGTTGAAGCTTTTTCACATAAGCATCGCAACCCCAAACTTTCAGAAACGACAACTTTGGTTTCTTGCCAAACCATAGTTCATAAGGTGTCATCTCAACGGATTTTGATGGTGTCCTATTTAACGTGAATGCGGCCGTCTCTAAAGCATAACCCCAAAACGATAGCGGTAAATCGGAAATAGACATCATAGATCGCACCATATCTAGTAAAGTACGATTACGACGTTCGGACACACCATTACGCTGTGGTGTTCCAGGTGGCGTGAGTTGCGAAACTATTCCGCATTGCTTCAAATGTAGACCAAACTCGTAACTCAAATATTCTCCTCCACGATCAGATTGTAGAAACTTTATTTTCTTGTTATGATGATTTTCAACTTCACTCTGAAATTCTTTGAACTTTTCAAATGTTTCAGATTTATGCTTCATCAAGTAGATATACCCGTATCTGCTTAAATCATCTGTGAAGGTGAGAAAATAACGATATCCGCCACGAGCTTCAACATTCATCGGACCACATACATCTGTATGTATGATTTCCAACAAATCTGTTGCTCTCTCCATACAACGGAGAACGGTGTTTTAGTCATCTTGCCCATGAGGCACGGTTCATAAGTACCAAGTGATTCATAATCAAGTTGTTCCAAAAGTCCATCGTATGGAGTTTCTTCATGCGCTTTACATCGATATGACCTAAACGGCGGTGCCACAAATAAGTTGCACTATCATTATCAACTCTGCATCTTTTGGCTTCGACATTATGAATATGTGTATCACTACCGTCGAGATTCAATAAGAATAGACCACTCTTCAAGGGTGCATGACCATAAAAGATATTACTCATATAAATAGAACAACCATTATTCTCTCGATTTAAATGAATAACCGTCTCGCATTAAACAAGATCCAGATATAATGTTCATGCTCAACGCGGCACTAAATAACAATTATTTAGGTCTAAAACTAATCCCGAAGGTAGATGTAGAGGTAGCGTGCCGACCGCGATCACATTGACTTTGGAACCGTTTCCCACGCGCATCGTCACCTCGTCCTTTTGCTGCTCGCTTATTCCGTAGTCCCTGCTTTGAGTTGCAAATATTAGCAATGTAACCAGTATCAAATACCAGTGCTACTACGAGCTCTAGTAAGGTACACATCAATAACATGTATATCACATATACCTTTGTTCACTTTGCCATCCTTCTTATCCGCCAAATACTTGGGGCAATTCCGCTCAAAGTGACCAGCTTGCTTGCGGAGAAGCACTCAGTTTCAGGCTTAGGTCCAGATTTGGGTTTCTTTTCTTGAGCAGCAACTTGCTTGCTGTTCTTCTTAAAGTTCCTTCTTCTTTCCTTTGCCCTTTTCTTGAAACTAGTGGTCTTGTTGACCATCAACACTTGATGCTCCTTCTTGATTTCTACCTCCGTAGCTTTTAGCATTGCGAAGAGCTCGGAAGTGTCTTGTTCATCCCTTGCATATTATAGTTCATCACGAAGCTCTTGTAGCTTGGTGGCGATGATTGGAGAATTCATCAATGACACTATCATCCGGAAGATTAACTCCCGGTTGAATCAAGTGATTATTATACCCGGACATTTTGAGTATGTGCTCACTTGTGAACTATTCTCCTCCATCTTGCAGCTATAGAACTTATTGGAGACTTCATATCTCTCAATCCGGGCATTTGCTTGAAATATTAACTTCAACTCTGGAACATCTCATATGCCCCATGACGCTCAAAACGTCGTTGAAGACCCGGTTCTAAGCCGTAAAGCATGGCACACTGAACTATGGAGTAGTCATCAGCTTTGCTCGCCAGACGCTCACAACTTCGGCGTTGTCTCTCGTAGCAGGGCTGGCACCCAGCGGTGCTTCCGGGGCGTAATTCTTACATGCAGCAATGAGGATAATCCTCAAGTTACGGACCCAGTCCGTAATTGCTACCATCATCTTTCAACTTTGCTTTCTCAAGGAACACATTAAAATTCAACGGAACACAAGACGAGCCATCTATCTACAACATAGATAAGCAAAATACTATCGGTGCTAAGTTCATGATAATTTTAAGTTCAATTAATCATATTATTTAAGAACTCCCACTTAGACAGACATCTCTCTAGTCATCTAAGTGAACACGTGATCCAAATCAACTAAACCATAACCGATCATCACGTGAGATGGAGTAGTTTTCAATGGTGAACATCACTATGTTGATCATATCTACTATATGATTCACATTCGACCTTTCGGTCTCCGTGTTCCGAGGCCATATCTGCATATGCTAGGCTCGTCAAGTTTAACCTGAGTATTATGCGTGTGCAAAACTGGCTTGCACCCGTTGTAGATGGACGTTGAACTTATCACACCCGATCATCACGTGGTGTCTTGGTACTACGAACTTTGGCAACGGTGCATACTCAGGGAGAACACTTCTTGATAATTTTTAGTGAGAGATCATCTTAAAATGCTACCGTCAATCAAAGCAAGATAAGATGCATAAAGGATAAACATCACATGCAATCAATATAAGTGATATGATATGGCCATCATCATCTTGTGCTTGTGATCTCCATCTCCGAAGCACCATCATGATCACCATCGTCACCGGCGCGACACCTTGATCTCCATCGTAGCATCGTTGTCGTCTCGCCAACTATTGCTTCTACGACTATCGCTACCGCTTAGTGACAAAGTAAAGCAATTACATGGCGTTTGCATATCATACAATAAAGCGACAACCATATGGCTCCTGCCAGTTGCCGATAACTTGGTTACAAAACATGATCATCTCATACAATAAAATATAGCATCACGTCTTGACCATATCACATCACAACATGCCCTGCAAAAACAAGTTAGGCGTCCTCTACTTTGTTGTTGCAAGTTTTATCTGGCTGCTACGGGCTGAGCAAGAACCGTTCTTACCTACGCATCAAAACCACAACGATAGTTTGTCAAGTTGGTGTTGTTTTAACCTTCGCAAGGACCGGGCGTAGCCACACTCGGTTCAACTAAAGTGAGAGAAACAGACACCCGCCAGTCACCTTTAAGCAACGAGTGCTTGAAGCGGTGAAACCAGTCTCGCGTAAGCGTACGCGTAATGTCGGTCCGGGCCGCTTCATCTCACAATACCGTTGAACCAAAGTATGACATGCTGGTAAGCAGTATGACTTATATCGCCCACAACTCACTTGTGTTCTACTCGTGCATATGACATCAACGCATAAAACCTGGCTCGGATGCCTTTGTTGGGGAACGAGTAATTTCAAAAAATTCCTACGCACACGCAAGATCATGGTGATGGCATAGCAACGAGAGGGAGAGTGTGTCCACGCACTCGTGAGACCGAAAGCGAAGCGTTATGACAACGCGGTTGATGTAGTCGACGTCTTCACGATCCGACCGATCCAAGTGCCGAACGACGGCACCTCCGTGTTCAGCACACGCTCAGCTCGATGACGATCCCGGACTCCGATCCAGCAAATTGTCGGGGATGAGTTCCGTCAAGACGACGGCGTGGTGACGATGATGATGCTCTACCGGCGCAGGGCTTCACCTAAACTCCGCGACGATATGACCGAGGTGGAATATGGTGGAGGGGGGCACCGCACACGGCTAAGGAACGATCCGTAGATCAACTTGTGTGTCCTAGGGTGCCCCTGCCCCGTATATAAAGGAGCAAGGGGGTGCGGCCGGCCCTAGGAGGAGGGCGGAGGAGTCCTACTCCCACCGAGTAGGACTCCCCCCTTTCCTAGTTGGATTAGGACTTGGGGAGGGAAGAGGAAGGGGCGCCCCCTCTCCTTGTCCTATTCGGACTAGGGGGGAGGCGCTGCCTGCCCTGGCCGCCCTCCTCTTCTCCCTCATGGCCCACTAAGGCCCATTAACCCCGGAGGGTTCCGGTAACCCCGGTGTTCGGTAAAATCGATTTCACCCGAACTATTCAAGTCCAAACATAGGCTTCCAATATATCAATCTTTATGTCTCGACCATTTGAGACTCCTCGTCATGTCCGTGATCACATCCGGACTCAACAAACTTCGTACATCAATACTCATAAAATTGTCATCGTAACGTTAAGCGTGCGGACCCTACGGGTTCGAGAACTATGTAGACATGACCTAGAACTATTCTCGGTCAATAACCAATAGTGGAACCTGGATGTTCATATTGGTTCCTACATTTTCACGAAGATCTTTATCGGTCAAACCGCATAACAACATACGTTGTTCCCTTTGTCATCGGTATGTTACTTGCCCGAGATTCGATCGTCGGTATCCAATACCTAGTTCAATCTCGTTACGGCAAGTCTCTTTACTCGCTCGTAATACATCATTTCATAACTAACTCATTAGTTACAATGCTTGCAAGGCTTAGGTGATGAGTATTACCGAGAAGGCCCAGAAATACCTCTCCGACAATCGGAGTGACAAAACCTAATCTCGAATTATGCCAACTCAACATATACTTTTGGAGACACCTGAGAGTACCTTTATAATCACCCGATACGTTGTGACGTTTGGTAGCACACAAAGTGTTCCTCCGTAAACGGAGTTGCATAATCTCATAGTTGCAGGAACTTTGTATAAGTCATGAAGAAAGCAATAGCAACATACTAAACGATCAAGTGCTAAGCTAACGGAATGGGTCAAGTCAATCACATCATTCTCCTAATGATGTGATCCCGTTAATCAAATGACAACTCATGTCTATGGTTAGGAAACATAACCATCTTCGATTAACGAGCTAGTCAAGTAGAGGCATACTAGTGACATTCTGTTTGTTTATGTATTCACACATGTATTATGTTTCCGGTTAATACAATTCTAGCATGAATAATAAACATTTATCATGATATAAGGAAATAAATAATAACTTTATTATTGCCTCTAGGGCATATTTCCTTCAGTCTCCCACTACATCGTTCGATATCAGGAATAACTTCTTCAATAACAGGGGGTGTAGGGACACGTTCTTATTCTTCTTGGGTGTCTTCGGCTGATGCAGCCGGATTGTCTTCAGCAGCTTTGGCTTCAGACTCGGAGACATTCACAGTTGGAGTGGCTTCTGAAAACACTTGACGTGCAACAGGTTGGTGGTGCACTTCTCTTTCTGGAACGCTCGAGAGAGGTACTTGAGGCCTTTGACCTTTGCGAAGCCTGCGTAATGCCGGCGACGCCTTTGGAGATGGAGTTGGCTGGGCCTCAAAGTCTTCCTCTTGTTGTTGTTGTTGTTTTTGTTGTTGGTGAGTGACTTGTTGTTGGGGAGTACTAGGGGAGTCTTCTGGTTGTGGGTGATCAACCCATGATGCATCCTAAGCAATTGGCGTCAGAGGACGACCAATGCTGATGAGATTGCTGTTCATGAGAACAGGCGATGATACCGGGTTTGGTTCGATCTGAGGAAGAACTTCATCATCTTCAACATTGTCATGATGACCAATGTCTTCAACAATGTGGGATCAAGCTGCTGGAATGTCTTCACTTCATGAGCCTCGTGGAAGCAGGCTCATGAACTATCATCTGTCGTTCTTGGATTTCGGATGAGGCGAATCACGAAATAGGTTGAACAACCAAGGGCCTGTGGGAGCAGCCCGATTCTTCTTGCTTTTGAGTTTCTTCTTGGAGGGAGCACCATCGAGGCTTCTGTGGATTTTTCCTTTTTCCGCTTCAGCCTCAACAGCCCTCGCCTTCTTCTCGCTCGAAGCGGTTGACTGACCTTTGGCTTCGAGCCACCATGCTGCTTGGGAAGACTATGCGGGCTCTTCCTGCCTTGAAGGTGCAGCTTGGTCATTGATAGCTTCTTCCTCTTTGCAGCCATTCTGGGTCAATGCTAGGACGGCCAAGAGCCTTGCGCTTCTCAAATTTCATTGTAGGCTAGCACACACTTGTCACCAGACTCTTCATGCGCCACGAGCCTCTAGCTTCTTCACGCTTCTTGAGAAAGGCTTCTTTGAGCTCGTGCAAGCATGATCTTGAAGTTTTTGACATCTTGCATGCTGAGCGCAGCCATATGCTTCTTGAACTGAGCCTTCTCATAGTCAATCTTATGCTTCAGTTCAACAATGCGCTAAGCAAGAGCTAGCTCAGAAGCAATGGCGCCATTGAAAGAGACGCTGAGGCCAATAGGAAGTTGCAGATCTTCAAAGCTGATGTTTGGAGTGTCAAACCACTCATCAATGAAGTGATGGATGATTGCCACATCAAAGAGAGGCAAATTGTTGAAAATTTCTGCTTCTTCCTTGCTCTTGATTAGTTGCTCAAGTGCATCATCCGCAAGATCTTCATCGCTGGATAGATCAATGTGCTCTTCGCAAAATGGCAGCAGGAGTCGTGTCGGTCAAGATTCTTGACAATTTTCTTTTTCTTCTCCGCCCTCTTGAGATACGTGATTGATCTTCGATCGCAGACCGGCTTCGTGGATGTGCGGTGGCTAGTGGCTTCACACGTGAAGCTTTTGGAGGAGCAAATGACTTTGAAGCCTTAGCCTTCTTTGGCTTTAACGACTTTGGGGGAGGAGCTGGGGCTTCATCAGTGTCAGAATCATCATCTGAATGATCCACTTGGGCACCTTGGACCACAATGTGAGTGATGAGGCCATCAAGGTTGTAGAAGGGACCGATGATATTGGATTCAGCATCACGTGAGCCGTCAGCACGGGGAGCAGAGGGACCAGGGTTGAAGTCTAATCCCATCTTGTTTTCCTTGGCCGAAGCCTTTGCATGCTGGAAGTTGCGCTTGAAGAGATTATCGTCACGACACCAGAGCAATGACGTTGGGTCAGCATTCTCAGGCTGAGGTCCACGGACCATACAAGGATAGAAGCCTTATGCAATAGCTTCAGCCCTGTTCTTGGGTGGAAGGCCTCGAAAGAGAATATCACCCCAAGGGCTTTTGATAGCATTCTTCTCGGCGACATCGGGTCACGAACTTGTACTTGAATTCATTGTTCAGCCTAATATCGACGAATCCATTGGATTCGCGTCTTGCGCTGATTGTAATTCTTCGGGATCTGTCTTGTAAAGCTCTGCGAGGTCATCAGGCAGATCTTTTGAGTCTCCCCCACGACGCTGTCTGCCGCCCTTCCTAACTGATTTATCTGCAGCCATGAACTTCAAACTGAATGGCTTCAATACGCTCAAAGGCTTCAAAGGCTTGCGCTTTCGGACAAACAGAACCGGCTTCGGAGAGTTAAGTTGATGCTGTAAGAATTCTGCAAACGAATGCAGACTATGAGAACCAAGGGATTCTCCCACGGACATGTACCTATGACAGCATTTGAGATGCGAGGGAAGGGGAAGAGGTCATATGCATTCTCAGAAGATTTTGAAGATAAATCAGTTTGAAGACATTGACCTCATGATGCGAAGACATTCACTTATACGCTGAGAGTTGGTTCCAGATTTGTACGAATCCGTGAATAAGTACAAGTGAGGAATCTAACTAGTTGTGAAGCTTAAGTGAATATACTAGGCAGTATGAGATGCAGAGAGAATAGATCTAACATTGTATAGGCAGAAACCAATTTTGGTAAGTAGGATGAATCTTTGAGGATAAAAAAGATGGTAAAAATAGAGTTATATTTACCACTCGAAGAACTGCTAGACGGGAAGAAAAGGAGACCGAGCAGTTCAATCCACCGTGCCCTAACATGGCGACAGAGGACACCTACGGCGGCGGCGGAGAGGACGATGTTCGCATGTCGGCGTGAGGACGGCGTCGAGAAGTCGCGGCAGCTAAGCGCTTGTCGCCGGCGTTGTCGAGAGCTAGCGGTGGCGCTAGGGTTTTGACGAGTTGGAGAGGTGGAAGAAGGTTTTCTTTACCGCAGGGGACATGTATTTATAAGGAGGTGTGCGACACAGCGCAATTACGCAGGTACCCCTGGCAGTTCACATCCGAGGGGCACGTGGCAAGCATGCAACATACTCGAGTTGTCCCATCGCTCCCACACCCGCCAGTTTGTTTGATGGTCGCTCCGCTTCTCCGGATTTCAACAATAAGGATGAATCATTTAAAACAGACTTAAAGTTTGTCTCTGTGTCTTCTCACGACAAGGACGCAGAGAAGACATTCGACAGCTTCAATAGAATGCATATGATTTGGACAGATAGAGTTTGAGATAGAAAGCATAGAGAGATTAGGGTCCCATCACATTCACTTAGTTCAAAAGATTCAACTTGGAAGACATAGCTATAAGTGAATGATGTAGAGGACAGAACAATATATATATATATATATATATATATATATATATATATATATATATCGACTGACAACCAAATCAACATAGTGAAGAAAATCATGAAGATAGGTTGAAGTTGAAGACAAATCAAATGCTAAGGTATTGCGAAATAACGCCATGAGTGAAACACTTCAAACAGAGAAATTTGGTGGTGGTGTTACCCATCGATAGGAAGTATTAGACCGGATACACAAGCACAATTATTGTGGCGCTCCAAGTCAAATTCCACGTTAATGTATTCACAATCAGAATGTAAGTCTTCATTGATTGAAGATATACTTTACTTGTGTGTTGCATATCTAAGTCATCAACATGCATAAGTGTTAGGATGTGTGCTTGATCACAGGACATTTGAGGATTCCAAGATATTTAGCTCACACCGTAACTTGCAAAACCTTTTCTCATCCAAGGGCTTTGTGAAGATATCTCGCCAATTGCTCTTCAAAGTGTTGACGTGAATGATGTCAATATCTTTATTCATGACATGATCCCCGAGAAAATGATGACGAATTTCAATGTGCTTTGTCTTCGAAAGTTTGGACTGGATTGTTGGCAATCTTGATGGCGCTTTCGTTGTCGCAGAAGAGAGGTACTTGTTTCAGATTGATGCCATAGTCCTTGAGAGTTTGCTTCATCCATAGAAGCCGAGCACAAGAAGATCCAAGCAGCAATGTATTTAGATTCAGCAGCTTGAGAGTGATACACGGTTCGCTTCTTTGAAGACCAATGACAAGTGATCGCCCCGTAAAGTGACATGTGCCCGATGTAGACTTGTGATCCACCTTCTCACCAGCATAATCAGCATCCGAAAATCCAACCAAATCAAATTTTGAGCCCTTTGGATACCATAATCCGAGTGTTGGGGTGTGAGCCAAATATCAAGAATTCGCTTCACAGCCTAAGTGATGCGATTCCTTTGGTGCCGCTTAGAATCGAGCACACATGCAAACACTAAGCATAATATCTCGCCTAGATGCACATAGGTAAAGTAAGGAACCAATCATGGAGCGGTATACCTTTTGATCGAACTCTTTACCATTGTCGCGGGACCCGGATGGTGTTTGGTCGGCATTGGCGTCGTGTATCCTTTGTAATCTTGCATTCCAAACTTCTTCGCATAATCTTGGAGGTATTTTTCTTGAGATATAAAGATGCCATTCCTTTGTCAAGAATTTGAAGACCAAGGAAGAACTTGAGCTCTCCCATCATGGACATCGATATTGTTCTTGCATCATGTATCCAAATTCATCACTATACTTCGGTTGGTGCAGCCAAGATAATGGCATCCACATATATTTGGCATACAAACAGTTCACCATCATATGTCTTCGTGAAGAGTGTGGGATCAAGGGATCCAGGTTTGAAGCCTTTGCTCTTCGTGAAGTCTTTGATCGATTATACCAGCGCGAGGAGCTTGTTTGAGGCCATATGTGCTTTATTTAGCTTGTACACCATATTAGGATGTTTTGGATCTTCAACGCCGTGGTTGAGCGACATATACTTCTTCTTCAATCTTGCCGCTGAGAAATGCACTCTTCACATCCATTTGATATAGCAAGATGTTGTGGTGGTTAGCATAGGCTAGTAGTATGCTAATAGCTTCAAGCCTAGCTACAGGAGCAAATGTTTCATCAAGTCAATTCCTTCAACTTGAGTATATCCTTGAGCCACAAGACGTGCTTTGTTTTCACGGCGACTTGACCATGCTCATCTTGCTTGTTTCGATATATCCATTTGGTGCCAATAATGTTATGCTTGCGAGGGTCGGGGACGCTTGACAACTTCCCAAACATTGTTCAGCTTGAACTGAAGTTCTTCTTGCATAGCTTGTATCCATTCTGGTTCCATAAAGGCTTCATCAACTTTCTTGGGTTACGATATTGACACAAAAGAAAAGTGCCCACGAAATTTGCTAGCTGTGTTGCTCTTGAGCGAGTAAGCGACCAGGTGCATTGATGCTATCGATTATCTTTTCAATCTGTACTTCATTTGCAACTCGAGGATGAACTGGACGAACACTTTGCTCATGCTGATCATTGTCATCATTGGGAGGATTGTCTTCAGGCTGAGCATTGTCTTCTGGTTGGTTAGGTGCAGAAATGATAAGTTCCTCTTTAGGATGTGCTTCAGAAGGCATGATTTCACCAGTTCCCATCAGCTTGATAGATTCGCTGGGCGGAGCTTCGTCTAGTGTACTTGGCAGCAGCTCTCTTTATGAACCATTGGTTTCATCAAATCGCACGTCCACAGTTTCGACGATTTTGTAGTTATAGAGGTTGAAGACTCTGTAGGAGTGCGAGTCCTTTCCATAACCGAGCATGAAGCCTTCGTGAGCCTTGGGTTCAAATTTTGACTTGTGACGGGGATCCTTGATCCAGCACTTAGCCCCAAATACTATGAAGTAGCTGACATTTGGCTTCTTGCCAGTAAGGAGCTCATAGGATGTTTTGTTCAGAAGCTTATGGATGTAAACACGGTTGATGACGTGACATGTCAGTATCAATAGCTTCGTGCCGTAACTTTCTTGGTGTCTTGTACTCATCGAGCATTGTTCGAGCCATCTCAATGAGGGTTCTGTTCTTGCGCTCCACGATGCCATTTTGCTGAGGTGTGTATGGAGCAGAGAACTCATGAGTGATTCCCATGGTATCCAGATAAAGATCAAGTCCGGTGTTCTTGAATTCAGTGCTGTTGACACTTCTGATATGCTTGATCTTGACGCCATAATTGTTCATTGCTCGATTGGCGAAGCGTCTAAAGACATCTTGCACTTCAGTCTTGTAGAGAATTATGTGCACCCATGTGTATCTTGAGTAGTCATCAACAATGACAAAAAGCCATAGAGACAAGCAGTTGTTGTGAGGGTAGAGTAGTGAGTAGGGCCAAACAAATCCATGTGTAACAGCTCGAAGGGTTGAGATGTCGTCATGATTGTCTTCGAGGGGTGCTTTGCCCTAGTCATCTTTCCAGCTTCGCAGGCACCACACAAATGATCCTTCTTGAACTTGACACCTTCGATGCCTATGACATGCTTCTTCTTGGCGAGTGTGTGTAAGTTCCTCATGCCAAGATGCCCCACCTCGATGCCGAGCCAAGATTCAAGCTTTTGCAAGAAGACATACGGCAAGCTGTGGACCTGCTGAGAAATTTACCATGTATAGATCATCTTTCCTATACCCTTGCTTTTACCAGTGTCAGCAAATGTGATGTGACTCTTGTCTGATGGACGTAAGGTTGAGTCCATGAGAAGACTTCGATCACCAGTCATATGATTAGTGCATCCGCTGTCCATAATCCATTCTGAAGCATGAGGTGTCATACCCATTTAGGCATTTGATCTTGCGTCCTACAAGATGTTTTAGGTCCCCGGCAATAGCATCAGACGCCTTTGATTTTCGACTGGAGACCCTTTCCTGCAAAAGAAACTTAATTCTTCTTAACCACCCACATCTTCAGGGGTGGCTTAGAAGCAATGAGTCTAAGTGCAGCATCTGAGAACTTCGGCTTTGGAGCCCTAGCAAATAGCCTTGTAGGAGATGAATGATACTCATATGAATAAGCAGAAAAGTTCTTAGTTCTATGAACATAGCGGTTTGAAGACACACGCTCATATTCATAAATTTGAGTACGGTTTCCTTGCAAAACATTGGCGTTAGGGTGACTCTGTGAGTCCTCCGTCTCAGATGAAACCTTTGGACCATATGATGCCTTAGGTCCTGGGTTTGTCTTCTTCCTGTGTGGTATCATGATGACATTGGTGGAAGATTCTCAAGACAGCTTTTGGGAACCCAGATCTTCTTCATAGGTGGTCCATTCCTGCAGTTAGTACCAATATACCGCAAACACTTCACCATTCTCGATTCTTGAACAGCTTATAGTTTGCATCAAAGGATTCATCAATGATAATAGGGTTAGCACAGTAAAGCTAGATAAGGTGGATGGATCCATTGAAGGTCCCTTTGCAGCAACCCATGTGGTTTTGGATACCGCCAAAGCTTCCAAAGAGGAACCATCAACATTCATTTTCCTCTCGAACCCAACACCCTCTTTCCTAGGGTTTGGTTCAGAATCGCTTTTGAGGACATCGCAGTGTCCGATGCCCTTTCGACTTTTATACATCCCTGTTTCAAGCAATGTCTTCAACCTAGCATTTTCATCAGCAATAGCAGTGGTATCCTCCGCAGAGGGGTTAGTTACCACATTAGTAGTTGAAGACAATGCAACAAGAGCAGCAGATTGAACATTCAAGAACAGAGGTAGCGATATCACGCCACGACATTTTAGACATGGTGGTTCAAATCCATCCTGAGCGGAACAGATCTGTTGAGCGAAGTGACTCATTCTCTTTTGAAGATCTTCATGAGCCGCCTCAATTTCTCAAGCTCTTGCTTCCTTTGAAGATAATCATAGGAGAGCTTTTCATGAGTAGTTGAGAGCGTTTCATGACGACTTTCAAGTTCTTGGTACTTAGCATGAAGATTTTAATGTCTACAACTAAGGACTGTGAACGTGTCATTTCCGCGTCCAAAAGGTCATCGCTTTTGTCTAACAGTTTTTGAGTATGTTCCATAGCTCTTTGTTGTTCGTTGCAATTTTAGCAAGTGTTTTGTAGCTGGGTTTGATTCACAATCGAGTCATCTTCACTTGATGTTTGAAAGTAAGCATCACGTGATTTTACCTTGGCACCACATGCCATGAAGCAAGAGGGTGGGAGCAGGGTCGCCCTTGTCATCGCCTTCAGCGTTGGTGTGGAAGTCATTGTCTTGATGTTGAAGATGGACTTGGCAACATAGGCTGTGGCTAAATCCAGACTTGCAACGCCAGGATCGGACTCCTCTTCAGACTCCACCTCCACCTCCTCAGAAGCAGACTCCACCTCCACCTCCTCAGAAGCAGACTCCTCCTCTGAATCCATTTCCTTGCCAACAAAAGCACGAGCCTTGCCAGATGAGCTCTTCTTATAGTCATGAGTGGAAGCTTCATCATTTCTTGAGCTGGATCGTGAAGACTTTCTGAAGCCTTTCTTCCTAGTGAACTTCTGGAACTTCTTCACAAGCATAGCAAGTGCCTTTCCAATGTCTTCGTGGATCATCGTAACCGCAATGATTCTTCTTCGATGAGGAAACAACTTTTGCCTTCAAAGCGAGTTCGACCATAGTTGGGACCATAGATATCTCTTTTCTCGTAAAGTGGAACTCATGTGTGTTGAGCCTCTCAAGTATATCGATGGATCGAGTGTCTTGAAGTCGTATGCGTTCTTGTATCATGAGGGCAAGGGTGTCAAAAGAGCTGTCAAGTGATCTCAGAGTGTCTTGACGATTTCATGCTTGGTGATCTCAAGGGCGCCGAGAGCATGAAGCTCATTTGTGATGTCGTGAGGCGATCAAATGTGAGATGGACATTTTCATTGTCGTTTCTCTTGAAGCGGTTGAAGAGGTTGCGAAGAACACCGATCCTTTGATCTCTCTCGGGTTGAGACACCTTCGCTGACCTTGGATAGCCAGTCCTGCACTAGCTTCGACGCTTCTAGAGCACTCACACGGCTATATCGTCCTTTGGTTAGATGACCACAGATGATGTTCTTTGCAAGAGAGTCCAGCTTGAATGAACTTCTTGACATCGCTAGGGTGACACCTTCACCAGTTTTGGGAACGCCGTTCTTGACGACATACCGAGGATCGACATCATCGGCTTCAAGATGCATGCGCATCTTATTCTTCCAAAGAGGGATAGTCAGGCCCATCGAACACGGGCAAGCAGCGGAGACTTTGATTATCCCCGCAATGACATAGCTAAAACTCCTGTGGTTAAACCAAATCAC
>JAHIAM010003125.1:0-56268 GCA_021605205.1 Aegilops longissima
TGAAGAAGCTGAGTAGACCTCGGTTGTGTCAGCGATAGATGCATCAACACTAGATTTAAGGCATGATGGTGCGCCGCGGCAGTCCTCTAACATCTTCATTGCATCTTTGACTTCAAGTCGGAGCTGAGCTGAAGCAAGCCTTTCGCTTTAAGTTGAGGCGAAGAAGTCAAACTGATTGAGCGGCATTTGCACGAGAGGTTGTCTCACACCTCTTTGGTGAGTAGCTTCAACTCCTTGTCTTCATCAAGGCAGGACCTTGGGGTCATCTCGCTGTCCTCAAGATGGTTTGGCTCACTATCTTCCCTAAAGTTCTGCTGGCGTAAGAATCGACTCGAAGAGAAACAAGGAGACACATAACAGGTTTCACAATTATATAAGCAAATAAATGGATCATTACGCATAAGGAACATGTTTTTACAACTACAATTTGAAGCTGGTAGTTGTTGCAAACATCAATCAGATGTAAACAGCAAAGCAAACAGCAGTGGAGGCAATGATGCCTATCCAAATCTATACTAGAACAAAGTTTGAAGGCTTGAGAAGGATGAACTTACATTACATGTTAACACGGGCTGGACAAAGCCCTTCTCCATGTTGATGGAAGGATAATTCAATAAATTCCCCAAAGAAAATTCTTTATAAGCGTTGCCATTATTCTACATTTTGCAAAGAGTAAATATAGATCAAATAATATTGGAAGAAACAGAGGATAATGAAGCTCGGTGCGGTGATGATACATAATCAAATAGCAATTAATTAAGTACAGCGTTACAAGGCAAAAGGGAGAGAGTCTTGACAAGAGCAATGAGAGCCCATTATTGTTTTGAGATCGTATGATCCTTTGAGCAAGGAGATTCATCTGAAATTAGTTTTCATACAAGAGAGAAGGTAAGGCACAAGCAGAAATTTAGGAGTTCAAATTTTGAATTGATATCATAGACATTACTGATTTGGGCTCCCAGCAGTTCTAATAGGGGTTTAGCCCTTTGGAGTAGGGGTAAAGTGTGGTACAGTTGGGCCTGTGTTTACTGTGGCTGCTGATCTATCGATTTAACGGTATCACTACCTTTTCCAAATACCTAGTTTGTACTCCTTGAGGATCTGCACTCACCCTCTTCCTTTTGGACATCTATCACGAAAGAACAACATTTATTGGAAAAACATAGTGTGACGACACATGGAATAGGTACGAGAAAATGGATAGTTATGGCATATACTCATATATGATGCTTAAACTAAGCAGATGGTGTAACAAAGTAGAAGAAATGCAAGAGGTCGGATGCAAAATATGCGACCAATACAACTTTGCAAAGTTAGAGCAAGCACCTTGATGGGTGAATAAGATAGGCCATCCTCCACCATGCCAAGTTTGTTAGCCGGTGGATCGTTCCATAATATTCCTCTCGTCGCCCATTCTCATATTCATTTTGATAATGTTCAATATCGACATGCATGAAAACATAAAAACAAGTGAGATTTTCTTTGTAATCTGAAGTTATTCTAATCCAATCTGCCTCCTGTAAACCCCTTTGTGCTATCTCTGCAATTCTTTTAAAAGATGCCATGCATGCTGTAATTTGTTGTGTGCATTAATATAATGTGGCCTACTACTCAAAATATGAGAGCTCCGAAGTGATGACACTTCATGAGATGATAGCTTCAACATATAGTAAAGAAGAACAAGTCGACTGACTGTGATTCAAAATATACTAAGGAGAACAACTCGACTTGACGATCGACCGCAAGAAGAGTATCATCTTAAAGAAGAAGCGGAAGAGCAAGCAGATTGAAGATATTACAAGTGTTTCAATACAATGTCGGTTGGCCACCCATGATGAACGGGCGCCTGAGAGAAATACTATTCTTTCCGGTCTCTCCATATGTGGCTCACATGCATTTGAAACTAAAGTAGGAACATTTAGCTAACCAATTAAACATCTCTCAGGTTTACTAATATCAGCAATAATATCAGATATGAATTTGTACAACTAAGCTTGTTTAGCTCGATGGGTGGAGCGAGTGCTATTACGACCACGAACCACGTGGGCTGATTGTGGTCATCATAAAATGGGAAAACATAAGCATGATCGATACGGTGTTGACCGTGGCAGTGGGATGGCAGATCTGAAGCTGCAAACCGCGCAAGGGTAGTTAGCAACCGATGTTTGCTTTGAAATAACAACTAAGATTTGGTATGGACAAGAAAATACGGTCAACAAGTGACAAAGAAATGCAATTATCTTGTCTCTCTATATGTCGCGACATGCATTTGGAAACTCAAGTGGGACCTTTAGCTAACCAATTAAATGTGTCGGTTAACTAATATCGGTATCATATCACAATCATATTTGAACAACTAAGCTTTGAATTCGAGTGTTGTGTTGTTTAGCTTGAAGGGTGGAGTAATGCTAGTGCGACAAAAGCACCTACGGAGATCATAGTAGAGTAGATAAAGGAAAACCCTAAGCATCAAGAGAAAAATCAGGAAAGTGGAACTAGCTGGACCAGTGGGTGGCGCACATGCTTTTGAAGCGAATATAGGAACATTAGGTGACCAATTAAGCGTTCTCTGTTTTAGTGATATGAGCATCATATCAGATTCGTATTGAACACGTAAGCTTTGGGTTGAGGTCTTGAGGAGCAGTGCTAGCACGACACGAAGCACCTCGATGATGGTAGTGAATATAAAGGGAAACCATAAGCTACTGAGTATAGTGCCGTGCCATGGCGGATCTGAAGGTGCAAACCGGACAAAGCTACTTCACAACCAATGTTTGCTTTCAACTAGCCACTACGATTTGAGTACGGACAAGAAAAGTACAATAAACAAATTACGATCTATTTTCGGGTGAGATCAATAACTTAGCACATATGGAAGAGTACCACCTCTCTTGCGGCGCCGTGTAGGCCTATCTTGTCGTTGAGGGTGCTGCGTGCGATGGTGTCGGCGGCGGGGAAGAAGACTTTAGGCGGCGAGCGGCGGGTGAGGATATATCTGTTGCCGTGGGCGAAGCGGTCGTGGGGCGGCAATAGCAAGGTGGGCGGCAGCGCCGATGAAGCGAGAGGGGCGATGAAAGGATCTGGTCAGCGCCGTGGATGAGAGCGTCCATCTCTTGCGATGGGCGGCAGAGGGTAGGAAGTAGCGGCTCGGCAAGGTGGAGGATGGGGTGGCGGACGGAGGAGGCTGGCCGCGATCACGGAAGGTTGTCGTGCCGCCGATGGTGTATGAATGGGGAAATGGAGGGAGGCGATCTCAAACTTTGGGGCGCTTCTACGAAATGGGGAAGTTATGAACTTATCCCCGTTTAAAATATCGGACATCGCGTCGGTTGGGGATAGGGCGGTAATCTCGCATCTCCCAAATATTTGCGGTAACTATTTGAGGCGAGAGAGGTGTTTTGCATACGGTTGGCGCCCACGGTGTATGAACAGGGCTGACAGGTAGAGGCGGTTGTGTCACGTCGATGGAAGTTACATCTGCCCTATTTAAAATATTAGCCTACATCGATTTGGAACGGGAGAGTTTGTTTTGCGCCCGTGTATGAATGGGAAATGGAGGAAGAGACACATGTCTTTGGACGAGCTTGAATCAAATGTGTTTTGCCTCCCGTTTGGCGCCCACCGTGTCTGAATGGGCTCGAGAGGCCGTCGTGTCATGTCGATTGAAGTTACTAGTCTACCCCTATCGACAATGAGTGTAAATCCGGTCGATAAGGATGTCAAGTGTCGGGGTGACAGTAATTTCCATCTCAAACACTTGCTTGGGCAGCCCACAAATTATAGTGGGTGTTTAGCAGCCGTTCAAAACTTGGGAGAATTAGCATTCACGTTTGCCACAGGACTGGCAAACTAAATTCAAATCAGTTTGTATTAGATTACGAATATCCACAGATAATTATACGTTTTGTTATTTATTTCTTCAAAACCACAACAAAGATTTATTCCACCTTTATATATGATTATGATTTAGAAATGCCGTGATCTTGAATTGAGTGGGTTGGATACACTCTGATTCAAACAGTTATTTCATCAATACAATATGCTCACACGAAAAACAGTTCACCTTATGTCAATCATACAAATCTTGAGGATTACCTCGCCTAAAAATTCGGATCATTACAACACATGGACAACATGGAATTCCGGACAACATAGGGGTCTTGCAACATAATCCATTCAGAGACATGACACAACATGCAAGTACAATAATCTAATGACAATTTCAAGCTGGTATCTAAGAAGAAACGGGATTACCTTGGGCTTGGATAGCGAAACAATGAGGACCTCCTCCGTCTTCAAATGCAACATTCTTACTTCCTCCAATTCTTGGGTTGCTTGCATAATGCGTGCAGCTAATTCCGTAATTTCCAGCCTCAAGATAAAGATTACCTCATTCATGGCAGCCACACCATATCTTTCTGCCTCTAGTAGAGCCTCAAGCACTATAATATATGTGCTCGGACTGCTCTCCGGCGGTGTTGCCTCTGAACTGCTACCATCTGGTAACATGGATGGCGCCTTGCTTCCACAAATAGATTAAGGGTTGTACATTGTGTCCTAGTGTGAGCGGCATCCTGAAAGGTTTCATTGGACATAAGTAAGAGATAGTTATCGTATGATCCAGGCGGTATGCTTACATGGTAAGCATTGACGGAATTATTGCGAGCATGGCAAACTATATTTAAATGGTTTGAAGCAACATCAGCCGAAAAGAAATTAAAATGGTAAGATGAAAGTTGAAAGGAATTGTACAACCGCTATATTTAAGTTGCCAAGGCATCTAAGCAGTTGAAATAATCGAGAAAGCACTTAACAGTGTGGCCTCATATAAACTACGAAGACAGTCTTGTGATGAAGTTGAGAGGAAAAGTTAAGGACTCAAATGAAATAGGCATGCATTTCTTTACGATAGTACTGACGAGCCTAGCGACATATTAACCAACTCAGGTATAGCGTAACAACAAACAAGCATTGAATCAAGCAATACAACAAAGCGAACAAGCTGAACTATTTGTAATTGGTAGGATTACGTTGAGGCACAAGCCAAGAAAGCAGCCCACTCGCATTACATTTAACATGTACTAAAACACCTTTGGCTTACCATATGTTCTTTGTGAAGCCTAGCTTTGCTGTTGCAATGTTCTTTGAAGATATAAATCGACATCCATGGTTGCAAATCTAGTTGTTGTAGTTTATTCTGCACCATCTATTTAGGTAAAATTAATTTTAATCGCATGCCTTTGGTCGAATTGATCATCAATGGTTCATCTAAACTAATGAAAGAAGGGTGTGTGCATACCGACAATATATCTGCTTCCCTCTATTTTATGCTTGTTCAAGGTGCGGCACCAAAAGAACAAATATTTTGCTTGATGGGGTTGGCAGCTCCATAATTAATAGAAGCATCAAATTAGTCATGCAACTTGGGAAGATCAAGAACACACAAACAAGTAATGAGCAGAGGCTCGGAGCAGTGATGTAATAGCTAGCATCGAGAAAATGTAGGGTAAAAGCGAACAAAAAGCAGCGGAACCACATGCTAGTTTGCTGATGTGTAATTAAGCATAGAGAACATTAAGAAGTCGATGGAACCAACGGTGGCATCGAGAACAAAACTAAAGCATATTAACTATATGTGCCTTTGGTATGTAATTTAACACATGTAACATGTTCCTTTGCCGAAGTATGGCCCTCGGTGCAAGCGAATAACGCGTCTCATGAAAAACTGAATGATGCCTGAAGAAATTCAAAGGTGCGGTGCTTATGCTAGGAAAGTGAGCGTGGCGCCGGCCGTTGGATAATAGTACACGATTCTCGGTGGCGTATGGGTATCGTTGTCATACTTGATAGCTAAGGATCGTCGATGGTGCTCGTGTTGCGGTTGAGTTTGGGCGGTTATGTCGCCGTCGCTGAAGCTGCTCGGTGCTACGGTTGCGGCGCTGTCGACATACAAAAGCTCATCGTGGTAAGTGAACAGTTGCGATAAAGAAAAACCAAAGGAGTACAAATCGAAATAACTTTGATGAGGCTGCGGCGTCGGTAAGCGAGGGCGGTGGAGTTGAATATGGCGTCCGTGGGCGGGTCGGTGCGATGGGGCGAAGGCTTGGTGTAGCGTTGTATAGTGCTTTCGGTGAGGCGGATCTGTTGCGTCGGACGAGGCTTGTATGAAGGGCCAGCGAAGAGGCGGACGAGGAGTCGATGAAAGGCCTACGCTGTGGTGGGCGCCCGGTTAAGCAGATCCGGTGCGGTGGACCATGATGGCGGTCAAGGAGATCTGGAGGCGGTGGACAAGCCCGATCGCTGGCGGCTCGGTGAAGTGGTGAGTTGGCGGTTAGGGGTTCCAAGGTGCGGAAGGTAGATCCGGCGGGTGTGAGGTCCACCGCTGCGGCGAGGACTAGATTCGGACTTGCCGTGGTTAGAAGTCGAGGAGGGAAGGGGAGGGCTCGGGGAAGAATGTTGGGGGCAAAGAGGAAAACAATGGAGTTACCAAAGCAGCCCTTTTCGTTCATGTGGCAGGGTAAAACAGGAATATCGAGGCTAAACTTTCGGTAGCGTGATATTTCGATGTGGCGGGAAGTTTGAAAGCTTTTGGCGCCTAAAATTATAAGTATTCTGCTCTCGTGCGGCCGACTATGATATCATGGCCGACAATTTGTTTGTTTTGCAAAAAAAATGTGCAAGTTTGAAAATCAATGTCTCCAACTCAAAACTTAGATTGTCCATTCAATTCAAATATGGATCATTGAGCTACTACAAGCAAATACCATCATACGGTCCAATTCAAATGAAATTCCAAATGTGTTTATCCTAAATATGATGACAAAAGCAAAAATGTGTATGTGTATGAATAAAGTGGATGATTATAAAGTTTGAACATGCCCGTATGTGTATATCTCTAGGTTTGATATATGAATTTGAAATCACGAAATCGGCTTAAAAATGTACCTCCGTTTAAATGAATTACAAAAGCTAATGATGAGTCGAATTCCAAAATTCCAATCTTAGGTTTGTAATTGGTACATCAAGGTATATCACGCATGTTCAAAAGTATCGTTATCTCATAGTACAAACTGTGAAACAAATGGATCAACCATGAGTGCACAATATCTCAATTACGCTAAAGTCCCTCAAATATAGACACCTCACTCTTTATCTAAAGTCAACCCCCCCCACACCACACACACACACACACACACACACACATAGAAGTCATTCTCTCCCCAAACACCAACACACGAGCACATTAACACCTCTCTCTTGTAAAGTCCGGACCCCAACATAGGTCTCTAACACTTTGTCTCTCGGGCATGCACACATCTCTTCCCTCACTCTCTAGGTCTCCGCTATCTCTCTTACCCAAGCACACACACTATGTAGAGTGTATATTTCCCATACACACAAGCGTAAGCCCCAAGCGTCTATCTCCCTAGTTATGTGGTTCTCGCGCACTCACCTCACACCACCCCACTGCAAACAAGCACACTTTGTCTCCTTGTGCACCACTCTCCTCTTTCTATCTCTCCCACATGCGGACCGCCCTAGCTCCTTCCTGCATACATATATGTCGTGACTCTTTGCATAGCTCCCTAATGTATAATCGTTCTCGATTTAGCACATTATTCTCTACACCATCTATTCTAGATCTCTCATGAAGTCCCTATCACACACACGATGACTCGCTTCCCTTGCGTCTCCGTTCATAGGCCAATTTGGACAACATCAACATTGTCTCCCTATCTATCGCCATTTATGGACACAAGCGACCCTCTCGCCCCCTCTCTCTCTCTCTCTCTCTCTCTCTCTCTCTCTCTCTCTCTCTCTCTCTCTCTCTCTCGTCACTAGCTCTCTCTTTCTCTCGCTCTCACCCCTCTCCACACACACACTCGATGTCTCTTCCAAATAGTCTGCTCCCCAGCCCACACCGTGCTATCCAGCTACTACACATGTCACACCATTCCCCTTCCCTTATACTAGGTTTACATCATCGGTGGTCTCTCTACTCCACGTACACTCTCTCCTCTCACACACAGCAGCGTGCACAAACACACACAAACACGCACAAACACCCATTTATCTGGATCCTCATCTCTCCCCATGTCCATGTGTATCTCACACTCACTCTCTAATTATGTATATGTGTCTCCACGTTACACAACACAAAGCCCCATGTACATGTCTCTCTCTATCCTCCACACACATAGACACAAAGAATCTGTTATCATTGCCTCAATCTCTAACATATCACACACGCTCTCTCTCTCTCTCTCTCTCTAAACACGCTCATCAAGGGTTTCCCGTGAATAACTTACGTCTATTCATCATTGAGTCATGGCGATCTGGCGAACACGAGGCGTGAAAAGAATAAATCTACGTGCTTAGACCACCTAGTATGACTACTAGGACTAGAGCAAGCCAAAAGCGCGCCGCCGTCACCCCCTCCTTGTCGTGACGGGAAAATCTTTGTTTTACAGTCGAGAAGTCATTGTGCTAAGGCCCCACATGCGAGGCGTTGAATAGAATGTAGATGCTAGTTTACGGAAGCAAGTATCGATAATCGTTTGTATCTCCATACTTCTTCTCTTATAAAAACCGAGGTGGTGATGATGATGCGTGTGCCATCTTGCAATATAGACCGTCCGATCTATATCGGCGGATGGAAATTAAACTAAAAGATACCGCACCCTCTCACATTTGCAGACAAGGCCTTCCCTCGTTCATCCCTATCTCCAACAAACCTCATTGTTGAGCAATTAAGAAAAGAAGCCTCTGGAACAAAGCTGGCACAGTGGCGCATTGCGGCGTCGTCAATCCCCATGCCTCCGCTCGGTCAGACCACCAACCACCACCACACCTCCTCTTCACCTTATCTCATATTTCTCGAGATATCATTAGTTTTTACATGGGATTACTCCGCAAGGTCAATCACAACAAGTGTTTTATAAAAAATGCATCTTGATGTTCCATGCAATGCGGATCTTGCTAGTACTCCTACACAAGACTAAGTTGGTGATCTTTGGTGTATACGCCATCCGTCGTTTCGACCATTAGATCTACATCTAACGATTGTGAGGTAAGTTGTTGCCTTTTCTCACCAACATCCCTTGTCTACCAATTTGCAGAAAAACCCATAATTAGTATCTTAAAACCAACCACATCCCTCACTGACCTCACCAAAGCAGCCCAGGAATATATTCTAATTGAAACATATGTATATCAAAATTAGAGTGTTTTGTACCAAGTTTGTGAATAAGTATTATTCTAATTATGATTAGTTACAGCGGACATGAACATTGCTAGTATTTCCAACCATGCATTTTTCCTAGTATTCCATAGTTTGAGTTTTCCATCAAGATATTAGTCACTCATGGTTGATATTTACTTTCAATCATGCATACATATGCACTATGTAACTAGCCTTGCTTATTGGCTTCCAAAGCTTAACTTTCACTCCTACTTACAATATGTAGAGTATTTAACAAAAACTACCACTTTCAACCAGCCCTAGGAAGAATCTATTGTACAAAAATAGCAAAAACATACCCAAAATTTCTTAATCCCGCCAAAAACTACTACCTAGTACTCCTACCGATTAGGTTCGTTTAAACCCATTTATGAGGGTTGGCCCACGTCCGTCTTGTGAGGCAGCAAACCAACACATTGTGTTTGACCGTTGACACGAGGACCCATGTGACCTTCTATCCTGTTATTCCCCTCAAATCATTATTTTCTGAACATTACTTCAGCAGTCTGCTGCATGTTGCGTCGGTGGCGCCGGTGATGGCGAGTTGGCCGCCGCTCCGCCGGACAGGCAGACGCCACGCTGGCCTCCTCATGCAGGTTGGCATGCTGGCGGCGTGACTCATGGCGAGAGCAAGCGCCGCCGCTGGCCTTCGCTCGAGCCGGATGGCTGGTCTGGCTTGGCCTTGAGCAAACCGCCCGCTGCCGTGCCAATATAGCTAGCAAACCTTGCGAGACAAGCGGCTGGGCGGAGCTATCTTTGCTAGCTAAGCGGCATGGCGTCGAGACGGAACTGGCATCGGGCTGCCGCAACATGGGCTCCGCTTTTGCCGGCGGTTTGACCTCGCCTTCTGCGGCGGTGATGGCTGCGTCCCATGGCCGAGGATGACTAGGTGGGCGGGGCGGAGGTAGGAGGTCACTCGAGGATTTTTGTTGGTAGAGCATGTACAATGGTTGATAAGGTAGTCTTATCTTAAGTCTGCCGCGTATGCAAGTGGTAGTAGTTTCTTGACATTTTAGTGGTTTCTTGCATTATTTGGGGTTTCTTGTGAGGAACAATGTCGTACTACTAGCAACAAAAGGCAATTCTAGGTTGCGTTGTACTCAACAGTACTACTAGTGGTCGCGAGTGTATACCTCGTTTTGTGGGTTCGATCGGCGAGCATACGGCCTATTTTTAAATAGTACTACTACACTTGCTGCGAGCCATATTTTACGGGTAGTTTGAGTTTTGAAGTCGAGCAGACGTGCGGCCCCCTAATCTGGGTGCCTTTGGACAGCCTAGCCACGTGAGCGGGTTTTCCTTCCGACATCCGTGGCTCGCGTGCTCGCCCTAACCGCACCTCGCTTGCAGCTTCCTCATCACTAGTAGCATATTTAAACTAAGCGCCTCCCAATTAAGCCGAGGGCGAAAAAAGCTGGCGGGGCATTGGGAAGCTGTGCAATATGGCTCCGTCGTAAAGTGCTCTACTACTACTCTGTAGCTTGTGGCGTTACGCATGGACTTCACTCCATTATTGGCTCTACTATAAAGAAATTCCTCTTGGCGTGTTTTTTTTTAAGCGGAGGCAAAAGCTTTGCTTCATCTCATTCATAAAGAAGGAACTACTAACAAAGTTTGGCGAGATCCATTACACCTCCACAAATGGGCGAAAAGCCTAGTCTCATTGTATCAAATAACTCAAATGTTCTACCCCTTGATAACCGTCATTGATAAACAGGCTGCTAGTGTGTGCGTGAGAGGAGGCGGTGAGTAGGCCAGCTACTCCTACGTGAGAGAAGCTGACTGAATATAGCACAGAGTACCCACTAGGCCACTCTGGCAGTGTACTTCCCTGCATTGATAGTACAGCGATGGTTCTAGAAACAGTAGTACCCTCCACTTCAAGCTGTAGCTCCTTGGCCACGAGATTCAAGAGTTCAAAAGCTGGAGCACTATACTAGACTAGACTAGAAATACAGTACATCGCACTACTAGTTGAGAAAAGTTATAACACCGGATGATTAATGAGCAGTAAACACCCGATTCTTTGCCAAACCCCCGTTGATTGAACCGGCCTAAAGCAATTTCAAAACAAAAGCAAGCGATAAAGGTTTCAAAACCAAAACTAAAAATGTTAGGGGTTGTCTAAAATAGCAAACCTAATTATGGTGGGGTGCACAAATTTTTGTAAAATGTTTTGGCATTTTAATTAAACTAAAACAAGCGAAAAAGAAAAATAATAATAGAAAAGAAAGAAGAAGAAAAGGAGGAACCCCTGGCCCATCGAGGCCAGCCCCCCCCCTTGGCCCGGCCAGCCCACACCCTGGCCCAGCCCTCACAGGCGGCAGCAGCAGCCGCCTTAACCCCCCCCATGGCGGAACCCTAGCGCCCCCCACTCGCTCGCTCCCCCCAGGGCCCCTCCCGGTCCACTTTCCTCCCTCGCCCGATCCCGATCGAGGCGAGATCCCTCCCGCCCCCTCGTGCGTGGCCCGCCCGCCCAACCGCCGCCGGACCTCCTCCTCCTCCTCTACACGCCCGCCCGGGTCCCTCCTCCCCTCCTCGCCCCTTGCAGGCGCCTCCGCTGCAGTCGAGCCCGACCTCCCCGCCTCACCCAGCGCCTCCCAGGCCTTGGGCCTTGCGCTCCCCCGCCCGCCTCCTCGCATGGGACTCCATCACCCTCACGCGCCCGCTCCCCTAGACCAGCGCACCCCCCATGTGAGCTCGCCTCCCCCCCCGTGGTTCCTCTCCCCCTCCCGAACCGCGCCCGTCGCCCGGAGCTCGGCTCCGACCCTCCGACCGTCAGCCCACGCCCAAACCCCTCTGTTCCCTCTCCTCCCCCCTCGCCAGCTCTTGGCCGCCGCCTTGGCCCCTCCCCCTCTCTTCTCCCCGTCGTGGCGGCCCGACCAGGCGCCCACGTCGCCGTGGCGCCCTCGTGCCACCCCCGACCCAAAAACCCCCGGCCCTTCCGGCGACTCGCGCCACCCCTACGCGCCATGGCCGCCCGACCCCACCACGGCCCCGCACGGCGTTAGCCTACTACTCCCCTGCGCCCGGCATTGCGTCCAGCCAGCCACCTTGGTTAGCCTCGCCGGCGCCGCTTGCGCCAGCCACCCTCATGCGTAGTGGCTGACCCCGACGCCGTCGTGGCCTCGCTTCCCCATTTCGCCAAGCAGGCGCTCAAGCTCACGCCCGCCGATCGGCCTCGGCGCAGGCATCGCCCTGCTGCGCGCATGCCGAATAGCCCCCTGGGCCCATGACATGGGGCCCCACCCCCCCACAGAGCGGTTTTTATTAAAACAGGGAATAAAAATTAAATGAAACTAATTAAGTAATTAATTAATTAATTAATTAATTAAGTAATTAATTAATCTAAGTAATTAATTAATCTAATTAATTCTGATTAATTAACCCTAATCACTAATTAACCTAATTAACTAATGTTAATTAACTCGATTAGGTTAATTAGATATTAGAAAGAATGACATGCGGGACCCACAGCCGAGGTTGACTCGTCAACCACATTGACTCTTGATGTCGGCATGACATCATCTTGATGTCATAAATGCATTTTCGAAATTAATTAAACAATTAATTAAATTCCAGAAATTAATAAAATCTTTTAAAAATCATATCTTTTAATCCGTAATCCAGTTAAAATATTTTCAACATGAAAGTTGCTCGAGGCGGCGAGGCGAATCCGGATCGCGATCGTTCGTCCACCACCACACCTAACCTACTCGAACCTGCAAACTTTCCTCTCCGGTTCATTTTATGCAGCCAGGCGTCGGGCAGGAAAACTTCCGGATGTTTTCCCCTAACGGTACCCCCATACCACGTTAGAACACGCCTAGCATTGCTTCTTGGCATGTCATGCATCGATATGCATCTGTTTACTTTGTATTCATTGTTTCTTCCCCTCTTCTCTCCGGTAGACTACTGAGACCGCCAGCTGCGGTGGCGGTTCGACTACGGTGTTGGCGACCCTCTCTCTTGCGAGCAACCAGGCAAGCCCCCCCTTGATCACGGATATCGCCTACTCTTCTCTATCTTGCTTGCATTAGAGTAGTATAGCATATTCTTGTATTTTGAGATACTCCTATCTTCTTGCATAGCTTTGTCCTTGTAACCATTTGTTACCTTACGCAATCCTATATGCTTAGTATAGGATGCTAGTACTCATCTGTGGCCCTACTTTCTTGTCCGTCTGCCGTGCTATACTATGGTCGTGATCACTCGGGAGTGATCACGGGTATCTCTATATACTTATACATGATACATGTGAGACTAAAGTCGAATTGGTGATGGAGCACCAGAGTGGATCTTTGTGGCGGAGGCGGCAGGCGAGTTGAGACCGCCTAGGAGAGAGGTGGGCCTGGCCTGTTAGGCGTTCGTGGTTACTGCTGCAACTTGAGGTCTTGGTATTTGATCTGAGTTGGCTCTGAGCTTATCGCACTAACCATCTCGCGGGACTAGTTATGGGTATCCGCGTCGTGGTATCGGCCGAAATGCCAGACGTCGGACGAATGGCAGGCGTGTGCGGATTGGTGGAGCACTTTCTTTGGGCTGGAGTGCGCTTCCGGCGGCGTCGCATAACGTCTTGAGTGTGCTTTCGAGGCGATGGGCCCGGACCCTGCGGCTTAGGTTTGAACCGGCGTGTTGGCCTCTCTGTTGTGCCTAGGTGGGGCTGCGGCGTGTTGATCTTCCGTGGCGGGCATGACCGAGGAAAGTGTGTCGGCCAAATGGGATCAAGCGTCTTTGGGTAAGATGGTGCACCCTGCGGTGATTAATCTATTGAATAGCCGTGATCTTGATAGCAGGGCGACTTGAGTTGTACCTTGAGCTTATGACAACTAGAACCGATACTTGATAAAACACACCCTTCCAAGTGCGAGATACAACGGTGGTCGCTCTCGCTCGGGGTTATGGCGAGGATTGCGGGTAGGATTATTGCTATATGATGTTACTTGGAGGACTTGAGATCGTCCCCTCCTACATGTTGCAAGGCAGGTGTCGAAGCGTAGTCTTCGTTAAGACTAACTATCCCCTCTTATTACGGCATTCTGCGATTCGGTCCTTGATATGGCCTTTACATATATCCATGCATATGTAGTGTAGCTCCTTGCTTGCAGTACTTTGGATGAGTACTCACGGTTGCATTGTTCCCCCTTTCCCTCTACCTATACTCGATTGCTGCAACAGACGATGGAGCCCGAGAACGAGCGCCACCGCCTATGGCGACTACTACTGGAGGTGCCTACTACTCGTGCAGCCCGGCGGCGACGGGAGTAACCTAGGAGGATCGAGCGGAGGCTGCTCCTCTTCGTCTGTATCGGTTTGTGCTAGCCATCTTATGGCACCTTGTTTAACTTATATACGTACTCAGATATTGTTGCTTCCGCCTAACTTCGTCTATGATCGAGCACTTGTATTCGAGCCCTCGAGGCCACAGCTTGTATTATGATGCTTGTATGACTTATCTTTTATTGTAGAGTTGTGTTGTGATATCTTCCGTGAGTCCTTGATCTTGATCGTACACATTTGCGTGCATGATTAGTGTCTGATTGAATCGAAGCGTCACAAAAATAATCTTGTACTGCTTTCTGATGCGATACGTACTCCTCAAATCACATAATGTAAGACATTTTTTGACACTAGTTGGCGTGTACAAAAATGGCAAAAACATACAAAATTTCTTAATCACGCCAAAACTACTACTCCTCGTTGGAATTACTTGTCGGCGGAATTGGATGTATCTAGGCGTATTTTAGTTCTAGATACATCCATTTCAGAACAAGTAATTCGAGCGAAAAAACCTAATGTAAAAATTTCTTACTAGTGCTATTATTTACGGTACAATGCAATCCCATAACGTTCCATAATGCTAGTACTAGTAGTAAATAATAGCCTCACCCCTTCCTTTGAGAGCGATCTACAGTTGGAAGGGCGAGGCCTGCTGATTACTCGCTCTTATCTCCTCCTCGCTTGATTCCCTCCCGAAGAAGAAGGCAGTTCGTCGCTGCTCCCATGGATTACCAGGCGGTTCTCCTCCTCGTCGGGGCTGGGAGACCTTGGGCTGACGATCCTCTGGGAGAAATCGCTTACGCCGCTGCTCGGCGTCCTCACCGCCAAGACTCGGTGCTTCTGCACCAACTTTTTCAAGGCGCTGCTTAAACAAGCTTGGGAAAAGGCCATGCTTGTTGGTCTTCCATCGTCCTCAAGGAAAGGTTCTTCTATGGGACAATCCTTGAACAATCCACGCTCCTGGCCATGATTGCCGTTGACTCCGCTAGAGTTTCCGGCGTTGAGAGGTAGTCGGATTTTGTCAGATGAGCAGGTCGATAATGGAGTTTGATCATGTAGTACTTAGTTATTCCATTTCCATCCGTAATTTCTCGCTGCCTTGCCGTCTTATATATAGAGTGCAGGTCGGTGCCAATGAAGATTAGCTTGCATACCCTCGGCGGATACCACCATCATTTGCACAACATCCTGGCGATGCGGCCATTCGGTGAACCCTTCTCCATCATTGGGATCGGCCTTCCGGTGGCTGGGCTTAAGCGTATGATGATGCCTACATGAGATTGAAGAAGATAGCAATTGCGGACCCACCGACAAAGCGGCGGCTCGGCGATTACTATCTCATCGCGGTGTTCGACATAAGGATTGCCATCAATGCAAGATGCGATGTAACGAGCTGGCGCATGTTGGCGGCAACGATTTGTACCCTACGTTCGAAGGCGCGTCGCCATCTAGGCGCTTCTTTGCGGTGACAAGCCGAGGACTTGTTTCATCTGGTTGCCATCCTCTGATGCGGGGAGATTACAAGCGGAATGCACAAACCATCATTTGCATCCCTAACGGTACTCCATTATTTTGCGGGGACCGGTCATCCCCGATCAAAATAAGATCGCCGATCTGGATGTGCATTTGCATCTGCGATTCGGTCTAACACGGAACCTTGTAGCTGACTTTGGCATATTGGGATCAACTATCTTAGCGATCGTTACCCATGGTACCAGCGATGTGCAACATGGTCACACAATCTACCACGATCGGACCGTCACCATCTACCCGGGTTCCATTTTTTAACCCTCTCGCCTTCTCTTTCATTGTTGTACTAGTAGTATACTTAGTAGTACTAGTAGGAGTACTTTTACCTTGGAGGGGGCGTATAGCTAGCTAGGCCCTTGAAGACTTGAACCCACTAGCTGCCACCATTTTGTTTTCCATGTCTTACTATCTCATCCATGTAGCCAAGAGTGGCTATATATAATAACCAGTTATTTTACTTCCTCTATCTAGGAGTAGTACTATTTGCTGCAGTATTACCGACCGCCATATTTGAGCACAACATTATTATGCATGGACCTTGACTATATCGTCACCATGTGTCAGATCTGGGATGCGCGTGTACCGGATGAGCGGCGCGAGTTCGACCCCGTGATGCTACGTGGGTGCGAGGAACACTCTTGGAAGTACTCGCTTTTCATCGAGGACAGCTACCCCATTGTGAAGCGGATGCCACCTTCCGTGCACGACACGGAAGGCCTGCCGTTCATGAAGCATGGTTGTGTCTTCATTGCACACCGCGGATGAGCGACATCTTTGGGACACACTATCACGATTTATGCCGCTTGACTTGGATGAGTCTCCATCGTGTGGAACCGGACTAAGCTGCGACAATGATTCCGTTGCCCAGCGCTATGGATCGTGCCATCCATGAAGAACACACAGGATTTGGAACACGGAGGAGGACATGCATGTAGTCCATCTATAACGTGTAAGTGGAGTCACGGTAATTGTGAGCAGTGGCGCTGTGAATATATGTAGACTAGTCGTGCACAAATTTATCACATGAATTGGAGATGAACTTGTGTGGCATCTTGGCATTTGTCCTTTAGAATTTATTACTAGTAAATGTGTTATGTGTATGCGTGCAACTTGTGTGGTTGTTGCGGGCTCCAACTGCAGCTCTTTGAGAAAAAAGGTGGCACAACTTTGGATATCGTGGCGTGGCGGCATCATACAGTAGCATCGTTTGCTATAGTTGTAGTACCTCCTACTAGGCGACAACTCCTATAAAACCTTGCGCTTGGCTCTTTGCCTCTTGGGAGGTTCAACAGTTCGTACTCGTGTGAACCTTGCACTTGGCTCTTCGCCTCTTGGAAGGTCCAACAATGATGATACTACAGTACAATATGCTTACGGCAATCGACACCGATTGAACTGCTGCCGTCCACAGCGAGGCGGCGAGGAGAGAGAGAGGCGCTGTAGTCAAACCCTCTCCTCGTCCTGCGAACCACCGCAGCGTGGGCGAGGGAGGCGTAGTAAGCAAGCTTCTCCTCGTTGGCGAGTTGACGGGACACATCAAAGGAGTACTAGTACTAGTAGTAGTCCATCTGCGTCCTTTCCGATTAAATAAGCTTAATTTGAAACAAGAAAAATACCTTTGGCGGTCAACATATGTAACAATCGCTCTTTCGGTCACTATATATAGTTTTGCGGCGATTATCGATCACTAGCTCATCGTAGAGCACCGTATTGCACCCTCTTGACCGGCCACATAGTCGGCGTGGCACTTTGTTGGTGGTTAAATTGTCACCTGGTTTACGGGTCCCACATCGGTTGGCGAGCAAAGAAATCAGTTAAACAAAACTTTACGTGGCGTGACACGAGTCCAACCCTTGCGCGAACACGCCTGGCTGTGTATGTGAGTGCATGCACGTGTCCTCCTTGGTCTTCCAACAAAAGTGTACATCGGCTACAAAACAAAAGTGTGGTACATAATGTACATCTACACTTCAATGCATTTAGCCTTTAATCTAAATCGATATTGATTGACTAATGCACCAACTTGTGCTGTAGGTATAGGCTACATGTCTATCATTAATTACAGCATCAGTGGCCTTCATTTAATCTTCTTATCTCAATGGTCGCATGCACATAAGTCTGCTACTTTTGGGCGTTAATTATGCCCTTGTCAATGTGTAAATCTCTAAATGTACAGTCTTTCACGGACGTAGGGAGTAGGTTGAGCACTTGGCGTGGCGTGTGTGTTGCGTCGTGTCTTTGTGTGCCGCATGGGTGCGTGAGTGTTGCGTGCGTCCATGTGTGCGTGTGAGTGTTGCATGTTGCATGCATGCATGCATGCATGGGTCTTACTCCCTGCCATTGACATGTTCATATTTCAAGCTTCCTCTGTTCCCTCCATATGGTGATACTCCCTCTGTTCCCAAATAGTGCAGATAAAAGCCTCCCTCTGTTCCCAAATCAGTATTTGTCTTTCTCTGATTTCAACAAGTGACTAGATGCGAGACAAAATGAGTGAAGTGGCGTGAGGCATAGGGATCTTGTAGAAAGGAAGTCCTCATGATCCATTATTCCCCATCTCGGTCGGAGAGAACTATTCAACTAGTCTTCGTGGTGAAGTGACAATACGCGCTGCAGCAGATGGGACACGTAATTAATAAGCTGAACCAGTGTGTTGTTGTTACTAAATCAGCCTTACCCGATCTGCCATCATGTTTGCCGATGAAACGCGCTTCATAAATCGCCTCGCACCTCTGTCCTCCATTAACTAACATATGGGCCCTCTTGTGGTAGACCCACATGTCATCGGTGTAACTATTTACACTCCGAAGGACGGTATATCTGGTAGTAGTACTAGTAGAATTGAGATTTAATGCACTTTCTTCCCGTCTTCCTCTTCTTCCTCCTCTCTTCTTCTTCCTCCTCTCTTCCCCATCGTCGGCCGCTTTACCATTTACCCCGCTCACTGCTCGCCGCCCGCGCCATCTTCCTTGGTAGCTCGCGTACCATATCCCCGCTCCTTTGCTCGGCCACACGAGAAGCTTCTTCCTCGCTTGCCGAATCCACTTCCCGGCTGGCTCGCGAGCACCAAAAACCCCAATGGCAGAACCGGCCCGACACCTTGAGCCGCGATTGGAATTCCCTCCCGATGTTCTCTTGGAGCAGATCTGTAGTCGTATGGACCTACTCGGCACGTCCGTGCGGCGCATGCTCGGTGTCTTTGTACCGTCTACTAAATGCGCAACGGCCGGCTCTTTTCAAGACACCACCTTGCGATGCCCGATCCTGCGGTGGCCCGGACACCGACTTAGCGATCCTCACGGAGGTTGCCGTGGTGCCCCTCGACATGCTACCACTACCGTCCACACTGTCCTTCATGCGCGGCCACTCTTGGGCGGGCATGAAATAACTAGATCGTCCTCATCCACCACACGGTAGTCCGTGGCGTCTCGTGGATATCTACACCCAGCGAGATCACCCTTCCATCGTTGGATACCACCGACGCCGAGCCTCGCGGACCGCGGACACTCCTGCCTACTACGCGCGAGGCAGCGTCAAGCTTTTGGCTCGACCTCATTTGCGAAAGTTGTAATCTGCGAAGTGCCCACACCATCGAAGACTACATGGATTACAAGCTCATTGCCTTGTTCAACATGGGATTAGTCTATCTGGAATCCGGTCGCCATACATGGTTATGGCTCATCATCAATCTGTTGAGGCAACATTTACATGCGATGCTATAGTGCATGATGGCATCGTTTCTGTGATCGGCCTTACAGTTGGCTGCCTATCTTTGGTGGAATCTATCGTCGTGTAATTGTTCTATCTCATCTCATCTTTACCTTATCAATACATTGCATGTTCATTTGTTACAAATTTAGAATGCATAGCATGTCTATAACCACATCATTGCTATATGTTCCTCTCATTTCCTAGATTTTTATGACCACACATGTTATTGTTAGAGTTGATATGAGAACAATTGGCATCTAATGATTGTTAGAATACATATTATGAGCATAACATCATGATTGCTATATATTACTCTCGTTTACAAGATTTTTATAACAACGCATGTTATTGCTTAGAGTTGATATGAGAACAGTAGTAGTAAGTGCTATGGTAGAATATGAGTAAGTATTTGTCATAGCTGTTTTCCTCTCATTGTTACATGATGTTTGAACCATGACATGTTGCTAGAATATGAAAGCCATTGGCTTATTTTTTAACTTGGGGTATGATTATGACCACGGCATTGCAATTCTCTGTCTATGATATGTGTCCTTTGTTATAATAATCTTAATTCCACACATACTCTGAACATGATTGTTTATTTTTGTCCTTTTGGTCTCCAATTTGAATTGTTGGAGCATATACGCCGTCGCTAGCCTTCATGATTCGGGACACGGAATCATACCAGCCGATGGGTGGTGGTTTATCGCTCGTTCGGTGGCGGCGGTCATTTGATGCTCATCGCGCGTACCAAATTGACCAAACCATTACATCAAACCACATGCGGTACAATCGTGGGGCGTTCGTGACATTGATGGCTATGGCTGCTTCGTGTTAGAAAGATCCTAGCTCTGTTGGGCGGGCGTATTCAAGCTGGAGGCGGGTTTACAGCCTCGGCAACCACTCCTTGTTCCTCGGGCTCAATTATCCGATCATCAACCAATCATCAATCATATCACCAGCGATGATTAATGTGCTCATAACTTCCATTCGCGAGGGGCTGTGTTTACACATCATACCATGGGTTTCATGAATCACCATATCCGAGATTAAATCGACACAGCTTGTTGCGAGGTAATCTTCGGTGTGTGAAAGGCATCAAGCTTCCATGCGATGGATGGCTTTTACAAACCCGACATGCGGCGATGTGGTTCATGCCAACAACAAATATGCACAACTTGATTAGTGCTGATATCTAGGCTGAGCCATGTATTACTGCTGTGGCTCGACCCTCTTTTGTTGGATATTATGTACTATTGTTAGTTTGAAGCACTCCTCTGGTTTGAAGGATAGATACCTTCACGGGATCAAGTGCATCCTAACTCACCTGCGTAGGATGTCTTGATAATGATGATGGAGATGTTGTGCGAAGCCATATATATATATATATATATATATATATATATATATATATATATATATATATATATATATATGTATGTATATATATCAGTTAGGCTTCAAGTGCGTGCGTGTTAGTTAAACCTATGTATAAATTGTAACACTAAATATGACTAGTAAGTAGTGCGATGGCAGTACTAGTATCGTCGGTCAAATTATTCATCATGTCCACACATTGAATTGGCGTGACAACACGCTGCGCGTGGTGACACAAGAATCCCGTCGGCGTGTTGGGTATTCGGACTTCAGATTTGGAGTACCACTTATCTGTCGAAATCTTTCATCATTCACTTAAAACAGTCGATTGATCATACATTGAGTACCATATAACTAGAATTACCGATGCAAGTCGAAGAAGGATTGGCGGTGCTGCGGTGGCGTCAAGATTCGATCCCACGGATCGAGGAGCTGATCGAGCACCTTGAGGCCAAAGTGAGTCTTGACAGCGCAAGATTTCAGTCTCTCATCGATTTGTTCATACCAACCATCGACAATGAGCACAACATATACTACACCCAACCTGAGAAACTTCGGGTAAGACACCGATCGGCCGTCTACTTGCACAAACATATTCCTTTGTTTATAGCTCTATTTTTCTTTTTAGAGCGCAACCTGGTGAAGCAATTACAATTTGACAGTTAATAAAAAGTGAAACAAGTGAGCGCAACATGCCAAGATGTTATGAAAATGCCAACTACGTACACTAAAACCTGTATTCCACAATCTGCGGGTATCTGCTTGAGTGCCCTAAGGAAGCAATTCTTCGGCGCAATTCGAGGCGTTCAAAAGGGAGCACGTGGGCGTCGCAAGATACGGTCAGTGCGGCATGCAGCGATGTGGCACAAGACCGGCAATACCTTGCGGTGATGGTCAACGGCGGGAGCGGGCAGCAAAAAGGTTACGGTGCTGCACACCAACAAGAACCGACCAGCGAGAGGACCAAGCTGGGTGATGCACGGTACCACCTCGGGACTGGAGCAAGAGAAGGGCGGGAAGCTGGTCCTCTGCAAGATTTTCTACAGGGCGAACACTAGGGCGATGGTAAAAAGATTATATGTTAGTTAGGTATTGGTAGTTGTACTACCTTGTCGTCCATAAGTTGGTATTGTTGTTAAAAATCTTTTGGTATGAACTTGCATTTGCTTCCAACCATCATGCGAGGTCGGCGTGGATATAAAGCGAATCATTTGTTTGAAGCGAATTTTCAGGCACCTGATTTTTATTTGATGGGTAGCATAAGCACCCGCCGTTTAATTCCAGTTCTCAATTTTTTGAAACAAGTGCATGCACTTATTATCACGATAAAAAACAATATCCGTGCTGCATCCAGTTATCGATCTGTACTTGCAGAATTCTCTCGTTTATTGAGCACGTATATTGTTTTTTCAGGTCGAAACAAGTTTCAAGCTGGGCTGTAGACTGCCGAGGGTTGGTTTTGTTTTAACAGGCCCAGCCCATGATGACAACGGGGCACAAAGATCCAGCGGGTATCTCTGGCCTCGGCCGCCCGGCGTTAGTTATATTTTGTCTTACAACATCCGCATGCAGTTTTTCTTGAATCAAACACACAGCCAGTTCTATTTTCCTCTTGAAGCATGTCCTACATCCGTTTTCTAATCTCTACCTATAGTTTTGCTAGTTCATATACGTATCATTATATTGAAAACACATGAAATTCCCTTTTCATATTTACATCCTTATTTTGTTGTTTTTTCCCACCAGCTGATTTTTTTACCACTAGTTTTCCCTTAAACCAACTCAATTGTCCCACGTCTTATTTGCTCACAAAAACAAAAGCGATTTTTTGGCAAATCAATAAGTTCTTAAAAATGTTTATCATTTGGGATTACAACAGTTCGGACTCCACCAAAATATGCAAAATAAGGTTGAACTTTTGGCCGTGGTCTGGGCAGAAAATGGGTGTAATAAATTACTTAAGAATTAGCAAATGGGCTACAAATTATAAAAAATAGCGAATGGGCTTTATGTTGTCTGCCAAAGATTTGGATGCTGACTTGTGGGCCTACCAAGTTCACGCGTACACAAGGTTTCGCAAAGAAGAAACTTAGTCAACAATCGACTCTACGGCGTCGGACCGTTAGATGTCAATCTAACGGCAATCGTCTTCTTGATCTACGATCTTCACCTTTGCCGCCCAAACCAGCGCCCGTCGGAACCGCTGCTCCGCCTCCGTGGCGGCGGTCTGCGGGCAAGCCTCCGCAGCCCCATCATACTCGCATCCCTGGCACTGTCTATCCCTCTACTCACCCACACCTCCTGTTATTTTCCGGCTGACGGCGGCGAACCAGCCAACCCTCGTACTCTCCACGGCGTGGGCAGCCCTGTCGTTTCTTCCCGGCTCCGTGTCGTTCCCTTCGTGAGCCTCGCCGTCGTCCACCATACTGGTGCTCTCGGCTCGGCGTGGTCAGCGATGTCCATCCAACGGCCGTAGTGCTTCTTCAACCTCTGGTCTTCTTGCCCGGCCGCAAAGCGGCGCGGTCGTGCCGCATGCTCCTGCCTCCGTGGCGGCTGTCTTTGCGCGGAGCCTCACCGTCCCATACTACTCCCACCGCTGGCCAGGCCATCCCTCCACTCACCCCTCCCCTGTTATACTGCGGCGGCAGCCTCACACCGCCGGCCGAACGGTGAACCCTCGTGCTCCTCTCGGCGTGGGCATCCGCTGCGCGTCTTCCCGGCTCGCGTCGTCCCTTCCTAGGCCTCGCCGTCGTCCACCGCCGTGGTGCTCTCGGCGTGGCGTGGTCAATGTGGTCAGGACCGACTTCCATCGGAAGAAGTCTTTGTCGTGGAGAGGGCTGACGGTGGGTCCGCGACAGCCGCAAGGAAGTGCCTCCTTATTACAGCGCAAAATAATTATTCCTCCACGGACAGCGGGGGCGGAGGGCTTTGTCAACTTAGTCAATATGATCGACTCTAGCTCCGATGGTATCGATGTCCATCCAGCGGCCGTCGTGCTTCTTCAATCTCTGCTCTTCCTACTCGGCCCGCTCAAACAAGCACCGGCGGGACTGCCTCCCTCCTCCCATGACGGTTTGTCTTGCCAGCAGCCCTCACCGCCCACCGTACTCCCATCGTTGGCCTAGCCATCCCTCTACTCACCCACACTGTTGTTATTCTCCGGCGGCGGCAGGCAGACGATAAACCCTCGTCAGTCGCACTCCCCTCCAGCGTGGCAAACAAGCTGCCGAGTCTTCCCTGCCTCCGTGTCGTCCCTTCCTAGGCCCTTGCGTCGTCCACCGCCCTGGTGCTCTCGGCGTGGCCTGGTCAGCGTGGTCAAACAACCGACATGCATCTGAAGTGGAGTGTCGTGGAGAGGGTGACAGCTGGGTCCTGACGCCGCGAGAAATGCCTCCTTATTATCGCAAAATAATGATTCCTCCACCTTACATCGGGGACCCACCGAAAGGGCCTTTGTATTTCATTGAAAAAGCCGTTACCGCGTTGACAGCTCGGATCCACCAGCTATATCTTGCGAGCAAGGAAGTGCCTCCTTATTACGCACAAAAAATGAATACTCCCACATAGGCTGGGACCCGGTATAGTGGCGAGGCTGACTAGTGGGCCTACTAAGTTGGCGGGGGCGGAGGGCTTTGTCAACAATCAATATGCGATTCTAGCTCCGGTGACCGTCGATGTCCATCCAGCGGCCCTAGTGCTTCTTCAACCTCTGGTCTTCTTGCTCCGGCCGCCCAAACCAGCGCGGTGGGTGCCTCGTGCTCCTGCCTCCTGTGGCCGTCTATGATGTGGCGGGCGTCAACGCCCCTACTACTCCCACGCTGGCTAGGCCATCCCTCTACTCACCCACACCCCTGTTATTACTGCGTGGCGGCAGCCTCACACCATAGCGAACGGTGAACCCTCGTACTCCTCTGGCGTGGGCATCCCTTGCCACGTCTTCCCGGCTCGCGTCGTCCCCTTCCTAGGCCTCGCCGTTGTCCACCACCACAGGTGCTCTCGGCGTGGCGTGGTCAACGTGGTCGAGGCGACTTCCATCAGACGTGGACTGTCGTGGAGGTGACAGCTGGGTCCTGACGCATGACGAAAGTGCCTACTTATTACGTGCAAAATAATTATTCCTCCACGACGGTGGGGACCCACGGACGGGCCACCGTATTTCCACGAAAAAATGTTTCCCCACCACTGCTGGGACCCACCGGCTACATCTTCGCACATAAGGAAGTGCGTCGGGTAAAAATGATTAGCCCCACATTCTTTGGGACCCACCGGCTACATCTTCGCCGCAAGGAAGTGCGTCCAGAAAAAAGAACAAAATGATTAAGCCCACATTGCTGAGACCCACCAGCTACATCTTCACGAGCAAGGAAGTGCACGGCGATCGGGACCCACCTGGTGAAGCGTCGTAGTGTTGTCGTGCGGCGGCGTGTGCGTACATCTTGGTCGATGTAGGCGTGCACATGTAAGTAGTAGGCGGCGCACATAGCATGTACCGCGTCGTCTGTTGGCGAGGTGCAAGAAAGAAAATCTGACCGCGTCGCGTACATACTGGCGGGGTCTCGACGCCTACTTCGCGCTACGTACATGGTTGGGTCGGACGGAGAAACATCGCCGTCGTCGTGTTCATAGAATAACCGGCTGGGTCGGAGCGGAATGCGTGGTCGTGTTCGCCGGGAGGCTTGGGCCGGAACGGCGATGGAAGCGGGCTGGCGTACCGCTGCGGAGAAGCAGACCTCGTTCGGGCAGGGTCCTGTTGATCGGGAGGGTGTGGCGTCCGCCAAAGCGGCGGAAGCGAACCTCCTACGGTCAAAGCAGGGGGTCTGTTGATCGAAGTGGCGTGCCAAAGCGGACGAAGCGGACCTCCTACGGTCGAAGCAGAAGTCTGTTGATCGGGAGGGTGTGGCGTACCATAAAAGCAGACGAAAGCGGACTTGTGTTGGGCCTTACGGTCAAAAGCAGAGTCTGTTCGCCGGGAGGGTGTGGCGTACCGCAAAAGCGGCACTCCACAGGATCTATTCATCTCCACGTCGACCTCCTCCGGCCTCCACGGGCTCTGTTCATCCAGCCTCCACCGCGCTACTCCACGGCTCTTGTTCAACCACCCCTTCACGGGCACCCCTCCACCATCTCACATTCATCCAGCCCTCCACACCAGGGGTCTGTTCAACCACCCTCCACCGCCTCTGTTCATCCAGCCCTCCCACCACGGGTTCTGTTCATCCGAGAGCAACGCCACCGCTCCTTTGTTCATCAAACCCCCAGCAATGCTCACTTTGTTCATCAATCGATCGGCTTGATTAGCGGCGGCAGCGAAGAATCGCTCCATCGGGTTGATTAACACCATCGATCAATCGCTTTCGGGTTGATGTAGCGTAACTGCGAGTCTGTCCTTTCGGGTTGATTAGAGCCCAACGCCTCGCTTCGGGTTGATTAGAGCCAGCGCCTCGCACTACGCATGCGTACATGTACGAGAAAGCAGCATCGCTTTCGGCCCCGACCTCCACCGTAATCGGCAACTCCCGAAATTTTCCTCCCCTCGCTTGTACCACGGTTTTTCCATCATGGGCGGCCCAAAGAATGTCATGCAGCTGCGTCTCCGGCCCGCCGGACGAAAAGCCCATTTTACATCATAAGTAGGAGCCCACCACATCTATGATGATACCGGGTTTTGTCACAATTATCGTCATAGAAGTGTCATATGTATGACAGGAAAAAAATTCGTTCGGCCCAAAATGTCACGGATGTGTCTTTTTTTGTAGTGTATATGATATTCTATATGATTTTTGGGACTCACCTATTAACCTAGAGCCCAGTGCTAGTTTGTGTTTTCTCCTTGTTTTAGAGTATCATAGAAAAGGAAAACTAAACGGAGTCCAATTGACGTGCCACTTGACGGAGATCATTATTGGACCAGAAGAAGCCCACGAAGTACTAGAAGCGAGGCGAGAGAGTCCGGGCTGCCCACGAGTGGGGCGCTCCCACCCCTAGGCGCGCCCCTACCTCGTGGACAGCACAGAGACCCCCGGCGATGAAATCAGCATAAAACTCTTCTATATATACCCAAACTTCGAGAAAAACCCGGATCGGAAGTTCGCGCGCAAGCCTCTGTAGCCACGAGAAGTCAATCTAGGCCTCTCCGGCACCCCTACAGGAGGCCATCATCCTGATGGCCATGGAGGAGTATCCCGGAGGGCCATCATCACCATGAAGGCCAAGGACGGAGGTGGAGGCCATGGAGGAGGAAGCACAAGGGAGAACCTCTCCTCCTCTCTTAGGTGGCCAGGAGTGCCATCGGGAGGAATGATCGCCACGGTGATCGTCTTCATCAACATCACCATCATCATCACCATCCTCATCTCTTTTCGCGGTCCACTCTCCGCACCCGCTGTAATCTCTACTTGAACATGGTGCTTTATGCCACATATTATGATCCAATGATGTGTTGCCATCCTATGATGTTTTGAGTAGATATCTTTTGTCTTTGGGTTGATTAATGATCAAGATTGGTATGAGTTGTATGTTTTACTTTGGTGCTGTCCTATGGTGCCCTCCGTGTCGGCATAGCGTGAGGATTCAGCTGTAGGGTGTTGCAATACGTTCATGATTAAACTTATAGTGGGTTGGTGGTGGTGAAACACAAACCCGAGTAAGAGGATTGTTGCGTATGGGAGTAAAGAGGACTTGATGCTTTAATGCTATGGTTGGGTTTTACCTTAATGATCTTTAGTAGTTGCGGATGCTTGCTAGAGTTCAATCATAAGTGCATATGATCCAAGTAGAGAAAGTATGTTAGCTTATGCCTCTCCCTCATATGAAGCTGCAATAGTGATTTCCGGTCTTGTTAACAATTGCCTAGGACAATTCCGCATCGATCCACCATTATTCCACACTCGCTATTTATAATATTTAGTAATATATTCTAACTTTATGATAACAGCACCTACTTTTATATTTTAGCTCTCCGATATCATACAAAGTTATCCTCTTCATACCCTAGCGTAGTTTTATTTCTCGTTGCTAGTTGGAAGCAAGCGTTAGATTGTCGTGAAGTCGTATATCGGTGGCAGATAGGGCTTGAGAGAATATTTATCTTACCTTTAGCTCCTTGTGGGTTCGACACTCCATACTTATCACTTCCACCTTTGGAAAGTGCTACGATGATTCCTTGCACTTGGGGATTATCAAGCTCTTTTAAAGGCGCCGTTCTTGAGGGAGCAATAGCGTGGGGTTGATATTCTCGTCGTGCTTGTTTGTTTTCTTCACTAAGTAGATTTCATTTTTCCTTTTTGTTTCTGTTTAGCTGTGGGTGAAACATACAAAAAAAATTAAAAATGAAAATACAAAAAAAATTACTTGCCTTTCATGCCTAAAAAGTTTTTCAAAAAGAGAAGCGATTGGAAAGTTATGCATTGAAGAAGTGAGGGTCGACCTTGAGAACTTGTGTTAATGCTCACGGAAACAATGTAGAATTTTTCATGGAAGTTTCTCTGTAAATAATTATCCCCTTGTATATATTCATTGTATTATAAAAATAATGTGCCAAGCTTTGGTTTTAGGATGATTAGATTGCTTGTTTACTATGTGCAGAACAAAAACAGAAACTTTGGCTGAAGTGCGTGAATTTAAATTTTTTACTGGAAAGTCAAATGTGTCTGAAACTTTTTGCACATTACTTCTGTACAAATTGTTCAAATTGTCAAATTTATTTCATAATTTTAGGAGTTACATAAGTTTACCAAACTTCCAGATTACTACAGACTGTTCTGTTTTTAACAGATTCTGTTTTTCGTGTGTTGTTTGCTTATTTTGATGAATCTATGGCTAGTAAAATAGTTTATAAACCATAGAGAAGTTGGAATACAGTAGGTTTAACACCAATATAAATAAATAATGAGTTCATTACAGTACCTAAAGGTAGTGATTTTCTTTATTACACTAACAGATCTCACAAGTTTTTGTTAAAGTTTTGTGTGAATGAAGTGTCCAGAAGGTAGGAGCTATCAATATGAGAAGAATAAAGAGAGGCAAGAGTTCAAGCTTGGGGATGCCCAAGGCACCCCAACGAATTCAGCCAGTACTTGGGATTTAATAGCTCGACCTGGTTTGTATGTAATATCGAATGGGAGGAACTCAATGGCCCATTTGGCAATCCGGCCCGTGGCATCGCGGTTGTTTATAATGTCATTGAGTGGTACTTCGGAAGCCACCATAATCGAGCACAACTGGAAGTAGTGCCGGAGCTTTCGGGATGCCATGAAGACCGCGTATGCTATCTTTTGATAATGGAAGTGCAGGTTTGCATGGTGTGAGGGCGGTGGATCGTAGTATCTTGGCTTACGAAGCGGGAATTTGTGTCCGTCCTGTTCTCGTTCAACGACGAACACGGCGCTCACTACCTGATGTGTTGCCGATATGTATAATTACATCGGTTCACCGAAGTTTGGCACAACCAGGATTGGGTTGCTCGCAAGAAGGGTTTTTAATTCCTCCAGTCCGGCTGTTGCCGCGTCCATCCACTCGAAGTGATCGGTTCGCCGTAGAAGGCGATAGAGTGGCAGTGCCTTTTCTCCCAATCTGGAGATAAAGCAGCTTAGAGCTGCCATGCAACCCGCGAGTTTTAGGACTTGTTTAAGGTCTGTTGGGGTAGCCAATTGTGACAGAGCTCGGATTTTGGCTGGATTTGCTTCAATTCCTCTGTTGGTAACGATGAAGCCCGGCAGTTTTCAGTGAGGGCGCCAGCACTTTTCCGGATTGAGCTTAATGTCATACACGCTTAGGTTGCCGAATGTGAGACGTAAATCGTCTATTAGTGTCTCAACGTGTCTTGTTTTGATGACGACATCGTCGACATAAGCTTCAACTATCTTGCCGATCTGTTTCTCTAGGCATGTTTGAATCATGCGTTGGTATGTGGCGCCGACGTTCTTAAGCCCGAAGGGCATGGTGTTGAAGCGGAATGGCCCATATGGGGTAACGAATGTTGTTGCAGCTTGATAGGACTCCTTCATTTTGATTTGATGGTATCCAGAATATGCATCAACGAAACACAGAGAGTCATGTCCTGCGGTAGCATCAATGATTTGATCGATGCGGGGGAGAGGGAAGGGATCCTTGGGGCAAGCCTTGTTGAGGTCTTTGAATGCGACGCACATGTGCCAGGATTTGTCCTTCTTTGGTACCATCACCAAGTTTGCCAGCCAGTCCGGATGTTTTATTTCTCTAATGAATCCGGCCTCAATTAGCTTGGCTAACTCCTCCCCCATGGCTTGCCGTTTGGGTTCGGAAAAGCGCCGCAGTGCCTGTTTGACTAGTTTATATCCTTTTAATATATTGAGACTATGCTCGGCCATTTTATGTGGGATTCCAGGCATATCAGAAGGGTGCCAGGCGAATATATCTCAGTTTTCGCGAAGGAAATCCCGTAGTGCGTCGTCGACCGTTGGGTCTAGTTGTGCTCCAATAGATGTTGTCTTCTTGGAGTCCGTTGGGTGGACCTGAAATTTGACTATTTCTTCTGCCGGTTTGAAGGAGGTGGATTTGGGTCATTTGTCTAAAATCACATCGTCCCTATCCTCCGTGGGGCCTTGGTCAGGTTAATTCTTGACGCGAGGATTGAGATAATGCCTCAAGGGCGGGGATGCGGTTTTGTTTCGGTAGCGGAGTGCTATGTCGGATCGTGACAAGAGTGATTATGCCGTTTGGCGGGCATTTTAAGCTTCATGTCGGAGTAATGGGCCACGGTAGCCTAACGAGTCTGAACCTTTCAAGACATCCGGGCTAGCCGCGCCCTCAAGGCAGCAAGATCAGCGCCATATACAGGAACCCGGTGGCGGCGGCGGCTGGCAAGCGGCTAAGCTCAGGAGGCGGCACCAAAACAGGCCGACTCCTGCGGCGGACCTCCGGAAGGCGGCTTCTGACTGACCCAAAGCGCCCTCGAGTCTGCGCCCCCGTTAAGAAGACAAGACGGGGAGAGGCTACATTGTAGCCCATCACCCTCCATATCTGGGCTGGGCATGGCCATAGTGCTCCGTCTGAGGCGGAGATCTCTACGCCCGACGCGTCCTTGTTGCTCCTCCCCCAGCGTCACGGTGGCGGCGGAGCCTGTTCCATGACGGCTGTCGATGCGGCTGCGTGGCGAGGCCCTACCAGGCAGCGAGCGGGAAGGCGGCGGAGGCCCGACTAGTTGGACTGAGGAGGCGGCTTCTGGTGGCGGCCGCTCCTTCCTCGGGCCTCGCACCATTAACCGAGATGAGGCGCGGGTAGCTCGGTGATCTCCACCGGCGGCGGGGTTGTAGCCATGCCCCCACGATCAGCGTGCATCATTAGCATCACGACTATAGTAATCAGCAACCGGCAAGACCATAGCGGCGGAGGACTGTCGGCTGTCTGGGACCGGTCGGCGGGGCCCACCGGTGGCGGGCCCCGGCCCGGAGAAGCCGGCGACCGAGAGACTCTTGACAGCGAGGGTCCTACACCCGGCCAGATTACCATTGTACCCACAGAGTAGGCCTATCTAAACCCCCAGGCACCCATGCAAAGGTTCCCAACCTGCTAGAACTAGACTCATACCCATAGGAAGGAGAGTGTGCTGCCTTCTCCTACCTCTAGCATCTGACTCGAGGAGCACCATTATGCGCACTAGTGCCTTAGTGATCATCACGGAGACCCTTGAGCGGGACTAGGGTATTATCTCCTAGGAGAGCCCGAACACAGGTAAAGTGCACGGCGTTAGTGTCTCGCCTCATCCGCTTTCGAGGCACCGGTGGCGTTCTACTCGCTCCGCCATGATAAGCCATCCATTGGCATATATACGCACAACCCACGACATTTGGCGCCTTTGTGGGGCGAGTGCACCGTCTCCGGAGACCTGTTACGGGCGGGAACCTTGTTCCTTCCTTGCGGCGCAGCCAGCCCGGCACGCCCGGGCGGCCTGCGGCCTTGTTGCATGATCGGAGTCGCTGTGCGGTGAGCTGCCTCGCCCGATCTCGTTGGCGAGATCCGCCTCCCAACGAGCCCGCGCAGCGCGAGCGCGAAGGCCCGAACCGCCTCATGAGCCTCCTCGATTAGCTCCACGTCTCCGGCGAGCCTGCTGCAGACTTGGAGTCGATTGGCTCCACCGACCCGATGCTTGTCGACTCGACACGGCGTCATTTGACGCGTTCCCCACCAATGTGGTGGTCTATGACGAGCCGCTTCCTCGCGCGGACAGCGGCGGCTGCACCGTCATGGAGGTACTCGTCATCAGCCACGGCGAGCACTCTGGCAGAGGCAGCCAGGATCCGTTGCAGGCGGTGATGCAAGACCTGACTGCGCCCATCCCGGAAGACGTTGGCGGCGAGGCGGCTGGAGCACGCCGTGTCCAGCTTGTCGGCGCCAAGCGGCTGGCAGCATGAGGCGCCTTCGGAGGCCTACCAGCGTGAAATGGACCGTGCCGTCGGCGGCGCCGCTCTGGTGAGCCCTAGCCGCATTGGCGATCCGGCGACATAAGCGCGACCATTGCCGGCATGTTGGGACAGGTCGTCCGGTCTATGCCATGCCGGCCGAGAGAACATCTGAGCTGCCCGGCGGCGGCGGGCGAACTGAACAAGCTCGAGGCGGCGAAGTGCCACCACACAGCGGGCGCGTCCAGCAGCTCCTTGGCCGGCTGCTGGCAGCAGAGACCGGGTGCCGCACTGAGGCGCCCATCCGGCGAAATGACGACCCGCCACCTCGCCGAGACCAAGGCGCGACATCCCGGACACCGACTGGTGGCGTCCGTGGTAGAAGAGACAAGGCGGCTGCCGGCTGGCGGACTCGCATCACCATCGAGTCACGACCAAGGCGGCCGCCCAAAGCGGTGGAGCAGCGGGGACGACGCCCGCCTCCTCCTCCCCTTGCAAGAGAGGCGCTTCCCTGCGCTGTTGATCACCCGACACTCGGCGACCGCCTTGACGCCGAGAAGAATCGGAAGAATGATGCCCATACCGGATCGACCGCCCCAACCAATCCACGGCACTAGAAGAAGAAGGCGAATTGGGTGCCTTGTTTTGGCCCCGCATCGAGATGAGCCTTTCCCAAAGGTTCACTCTCCGAGAGATCGCCCAAGTACACGGCTCCATGAAGCCGGAGGGCCCTGATCGACTACTCCACGGTGTCGGCGCCATAGCGGCAACAAGCGCGTTGCCGTGAAGTATGTTCGCTCATGCTCCGAGCGCGGCCGGACTTGGCTGAACAGCTGAAACCCCAGCATCATGAAGCCTTCATCCGCTTTACCGCCGCGTACAAGCGGCCGCCCAAGCCTCGCTAGCTCTCCTTGTCGTCAAAGGCCCCAGAGTCGACTCGCGACTACCTCATGCGCTGGGCGGCTGCGCAACTCTTGCGGCGTGCGAGTGCGAGCCATCAGTACTTCCTTTGCGGGTGCGAGAGGCACCCTCCATAAGCACAAGATTCTCTGCGACGAGCCGGTCACCCTCGACGAACTGCTGATCATAGCGGACAAGTACGCCACGACCGACTCCTCCATGAAGGCAAAGATCCAAGTTGATGCATCCGGCAAAGTGGTGCCCCAAGCTCCTCGAACCCCGGCTGGTGATACCAGTCGGCGTCATCAGCCGAACGATAACAAGCGCAAGGCCACGCAGCCGGCTTCCACGAGCCGGCAGGTGGCGACAGTTGAAGACCAGCAGCCGGAAAGGCAACCTCCTCCCAAACGCCAGAAGGGCGGCAAGCCTAACTGGTTGCCCGCCTTCTCGTATGAGCAGACTCTTGATGCACCTTGCAAGTTCCACAGCGGCGCGAAGCCATCCAAGCGCACCACTCGGAAGTGCCACTATCTCACCAGGATCGCCAAGGGTGATGGACTCCTGCCTCCTCCGCTGCCGGCCCGCCGGCCCCTCCTCCCCAGTAGCCGGCGGTTCGGCCAGTCGGCGCAATACAAGACGAATACCCTGAAGAGCATGGAGCTTATGTCGTGTTCACCAGCGTGGCCGACAATAGGCATAGCAGACGGCAGCGACAATAAGAAGTAAATGTAGTAGCGTTAGAGACCCCGAGTTCATGCATCGATGCGAAGCCCATCGGTGGGCGAGCCGGTCACCCGGAGGTGATGCCCAATCCCGGTTCTTATCCTCTGTTGTTGGATGCCACTGCTACCTCTTGAGCTTGCATTGGATTTCCTTGAAGAGGAAAGGTGATGCAGCACACTAGTGTAAGTATTTCCCTCAGTTTTTTAGAACCAAGGTATCGATCCAGTAGGAGACTATACGCGAGTCCCTCGTACCTACACAAAGCAAATAACTCCTCGCAACCAACACGAATAGGGGTTGTCAATCCCTTCACAGTCACTTACGAGAGTGAGATCTGATAGAGATGATAAATAATATTTTTGGTATTTTTGGTATAAAGATGCAAAGTAAAATAAAAGGTAAAGTAAAAAAGCAAAGCAATAATAAAGCTTAGGACGATTAATATGATGAGAATAGACCCGGGGGCCATAGATTTCACTAGTGGCTTCTCTCAAGAGCATAAGTATTTTTACGGTGGGTGAACAAATTACTGTTGAGCAATTGACAGAATTGAGCATAATTATGAGAGTATCTAGGTATGATCATGTATATAGGCATCACGTCGAGACAAGTAGACCGACTCTGCTTTGCATCTACTACTATTACTCCACTCATCGACCACTATCAGCATGCATCTAGAGTATTAAGTTCAAGAAAACAGAGTAGCGCCTTAAGCAAGATGACATGATGTTGAGGATAAATTCATGCAATATGATAAAAAAACCCATCTTGTTATCCTCGATGGCAACAATACAATCGTGCCTTGCTGCCCTACTTTCCTTTGGGAAAGGACACATAAGATTGAACCCAAAGCTAAGCACTTCTCCATTGCAAGAAAAACCAATCTAGTAGGCCAAACCAAGCGATAATTGAATAGACTTGCAAAGATAACCAATCATACAAAAAAATTCAGAGAAGATTAAAATATTGTTCATAAATAATCTTGATCATAAACCCACAATTCATCGGTCTCAACAAACACACATAAAAAGAAGATTACATCGAATAGATCTCCACGAGAGGGAGGGGAGAACATTGTATTGAGATCCAAAAGAGAAAAGCCATCTAGCTACTAACTATTGACCCGAAGGTGCAGGGTAAACTACTCACACTTCATCGTAGGGGCTATGATGATGATGTAGAAGCCCTCCGTGGTGGATTCCCCTTGGCGGAGCTCGGGAGCAGGCCCAAGATGGGATCTCGTGGATCTGAGAAAGTTGCGGTGGTGGAATTAGGTTTTGGCTCCGTGTCGATCGTTTGAAGTGCGTGGGTATATATAAGAGCAAGGATGCGTCGGTGGAGCTTCGTGGGGCCCACGAGGGTGAGGCGCGCAGGGGGGTAGGCGCCCCCTACCTCGTGCCCACCTCGTGGCTTTCTTGACGTAGGGTCCAAGTCTCCTAGATCATATTCGGTGAGAAAATCACGTTCCCGAAGGTTTCATTCCGTTTGGACTCCGTTTGATATTCCGTTTCTTCGAAACACTGAAATAGGCAAAAAAACAGCAATTCTGGGCCGGGCCTCCGGTTAATAGGTTAGTCCCAAAAATAATATAAAAGTGGAAAATAAAGCCCAATATGGTCCAAAAAAGTACTCCCTCCGTTCCTAAATATTTGTCTTTCTAGAGATTTCAACAAGTGACTACATACGAAGCAAAATGAGTGAACCTACACTCTAAAATATGTCTACATACATCGTATGTTGTAACCATTGAAATGTCTAGAAAGACAAATATTGAATGGAATGGAGAATATATAACATGGAGCAATCAAAATTTATAGATACGTTGGAGGCGTATCGGGCATCTAAGCTTAATTCCTGCTCGTCCTCGAGTAGGTAAATGATAAAGAGAATTTTTGATCGGAGTTCTACTTGGCATAATTTCAATGTAATTCTTATTAATTGTGGTATGAATATTCAGATTGAAAGATTCAAGACAAAAGTTCATATTGACATAAAAATAATAATACTTCAAGCATACTAACAAAGCAATCCGTCTTCTCAAAATAACATGGCCAAAGAAAGTTATCCTACAAAATCATATAGTGCGGCTATGCTCTATCTTCACCACACAAAGTATTTAAATCATGCACAACCCGATGACAAGCCAAGCAATTATTTCATACTTTTGACATTCTCAAAACTTTTTCAATCTTCACGCAATACATGGCGTGAGCCATGGATATAGGACTATATGTGGAATAGAATGGTGGTTGTGGAGAAGACAAAAGGAGAAGATAGTCTCACATCAACTAGGCGTATCAGCGGGCTATGGAGATGCCCATCAATAGATATCAATGTGAGTGAGTAGGGATTGCCATACAGCGGATGCACTAGGGCTATAAGTACATGAAAGCTCAACAAAAGAAACTAAGTGGGTGTGCATCCAACTCGCTTGCTCATGAAGACCTAGGGCATTTGAGGAAGCCCATCATTGGAATATACAAGCCAAGTTCTATAATGAAAATTTCCCACTAGTATATGAAAGTTACAAAATGAGAGACTCTCTATCATGAAGATCATGGTGCTACTTTGAAGCACAAGTGTGGTAAAGGATAGTAACATTGTCCCTTCTCTCTTTTCTCTCATTTTTATTTGGGCCTTTTCTCTTCTTTTTTATGGCCTCTTTTCTTTTTTTATTTTTTTATTTTTAGTCCGGAGTCTCATCCCGACTTATGGGGGAATCATAGTCTCCTTCATTCTTTCCTCACTTGGAACAATGCTCTAAAATGATGATCATCACACTTTTATTTTCTTACAACTCAGCTATTAGAACTTGATACTTAGAACAAAATATGACTCTATATGTATGCCTCCGTGATGTGCGGGATATGCAATGAATCAAGAGTGACATGTATGAAAGAATTATGAGCGGTGGCTTTGCCACAAATACTATATCAACTACATGATCATGCTAGCAATATGACAATGATGGGCGTGTCATAGTAAGCGGAGCAGTGGAAAGTTGCATGGCAATATATCTCGGAATGGCTATGGAAATGCCATGATAGGTAGGTATGGTGGCTGTTTTGAGGAAGGTATATGGTGGGTGTATGATACGGCGAAAAGTCTGGCGGTATTAGAGAGGCTAGCAATAGTGGAAGGATGAGAACAGTCGTATAATCCATGGACTCAACATTAGTCATAAAGAACTCATATACTTATTACAAAATCTACAAGTTATGAAAGCAAAGTATTACTGCGCATGCTCCTAGGGGATAGATTGGTAGGAAAAGAGCATCGCTCGTCCCCGACCGCCACTCATAAGGAAGACAATCAATAAATAAATCATGCTCCGACTTCATCACATAACGGTTCACCATACGTGCATGCTACGGGAATCACAAACTTTAACACAAGTATTTCTCAAATTCACAACTACTCAACTAGCATGACTCTAATATCACAATCTTCATATCTCAAAACAATTAACAAGCATCAAACTTTTCTTAGTATTCAACGCACTCAAAAGAAAGTTTTACAAATCTTGAATACCAAGCATATTATTATTATTAGGCAAATTACCATGCTATTTAAGACTCTCAAAATAATATAAGTGAAGCATGAGAGATCAATAGTTTCTATAAAAAAAATCCACCACCGTGCTCTAAAAGATATAAGTGAAGCACTAGAGCAAAACTATATAGCTCAAAAGATATAAGTGAAGCACATAGAGTATTCTAACAAATTACAATTCATGTATGGCTCTCTCAAAAGGTGTGTACAGAAAGGATGATTGTGGTAAACTAAAAAGAAAAGACTCAAATCATACAAGACGCTCCAAGCAAAACACATATCATGTGGTGAATAAAAATATAGCTCCAAGTAAAGTTAACGATGGAAGTAGACGAAAGAGGGGATGCCTTCGGGGCATCCCCAAGCTTTGACTTTTGGTGTCCTTAGATTATCTTGGGGTGCCATGGGCATCCCCAAGCAAACTCTTCCACTCCTTGTTCCATAATCCATCAAAGATTTCACCCAAAACTTGAAAACTTCACAACACAAAACTCAACAGAAATCTCGTGAGCTCCGTTAGCGAAAGAAAAGAAAAGATCACTTCAAGGTACTGTAATGAACTCATTCTTTATTTATATTGGTGTTAAACCTACTGTATTACAACTTCTCTATGGTTTATAAACTATTTTACTAGCCATAGGTTCATCAAAATAGGCAAACAACACACGAAAAACAGAATCTGTCAAAAACAGAACAGTCTGTAGTAATCTGTAACTAACGCAAACTTCTGGAACTCCAAAAATTCATAAAAAATAGGAAGACCTAGGCAATTTGTTTGTTGACCAGTAGCAACTAGAATCACTATTTTATCACGTTCTGGTGATTTTTAACAATTTTTTAAGTGAACGAAAGTTTCTGGAAATTACAGCAAGATCAAATAACTATCATCCAAGAAGATCCTATAGGTTTAACTTGGCACAAACACTAAGTAAAACATAAAACACATCTAAACAGAAGGTATATGGATTATTTATTCCTAAACAGAAGCAAAAGCAAAAAAAACTAAAAATAAAATTGGGTTGCCTCCCAAGAAGCGTTATCGTTTAACGCCCCTAGCTAGGCATAAAAGTAAGGATAGATCTAGGTATTGCCATCTTTGGGAGGCAATCCATAAGTGGCTCTCATGATAGATTCATATGGTAATTTTATTTTCTTCCTAGGTAAGTGTTCCATGCCTTTCTTTAATGGAAATTGGAATCTAATATTCCGTTCCTTCATATCAATAATTGCACCAATCGTTATAAGGAAAGGTCTACCAAGAATAATAGGACATAAAGGATTGCAATCTATATCAAGAACGATAAAATCTACGGGCACATAATTACTATTTGCAACAATAAGAACATTATTAATTCTTCCCATAGGTTTCTTAAGGTGCAAGTTTAGAGAGCAATCATCAAAATCGCGGAAATCTAGCAAATCACAAAAAGTTTTGGGAATAGTGGAAACACTAGCACCCAAATCACATAAAGCATAAAATTCATGATCCTTAATCTTAATTTTAATAGTTGGTTCCCACTCATCATAAAGTTTTCTAGTGATAGAAACTTCCAACTCAAGATTTTTCTTCATAAGATTGCATCAAGGCATCAACAATATGTTTAGTAAAGGCTTTATTTTGACTATAAGCATGATGAGAATTTGCACGGATTGCAACAAGGAAATACAATCAATTAAAGAACAATTTCACAATTAAATTACTTGAAATCCAAAATAGTGGGTTTAGCAATATCTAGGGTTTTGCTTTCTTCAATCCCACTTTTATCAATTTTATCATCAAGATCTAAAAACTCCGAATTTTTGGAGCGCCTTCTAGGTAAAGGTGAATCATATTCAGTCTCATCATTATCAAGATTCATATTGCAAAATAAAGATTTAATAGGGGACACATCAATAACTTTTAGATCTTCATCTTTATTTTCATGGAATTTGGAAGAGCACGCTTTAATAAAGGCATCTTTCGTATACGCATCCTAGCGGTCCTTTCTTTGCACTCATCAACGCTATCGGCATGCATCTAGAGTATTAAGTTCAAGAAAACGAGTAGCGCCTTAAGCAAGATGACATGATGTAGAGGATAAATTCATGCAATATGATAAAACCCCATCTTGTTATCCTCGATGGCAACAATACAATCGTGCCTTGCTGCCCCCTCATCCTTTGGGAAAAGGACACATAAGATTGAACCCAAAGCTAAGCACTTCTCCCATTGCAAGAAAAACCAATCTAGTAGGCCAAACCAAACTGATAATTTGAAGAGACTTGCAAAGATAACTGAGGGAGTCCCGGATTAGGGGGTGTCCGGATAGCCGGACTACCATCATCGGCCGGACTATCGTCGGCCGGACTATCATCATCGACGGACTCCAAGACTATGAAGATACAAGATTGAAGACATCGCTCCGTGTCCGGATGGGACTTTCCTTGGCGTGGAAGGCAAGCTTGGCGTCTGGATATATAGATCTCCTACCATTGTAACCGACTCTATGTAACCCTAGCCCTCTCATTTGTCTATATAAACCGGATGGCTCTAGTCCGTGGGGCAGAAGAACAACCCTTACAATCATACCATAGGCTAGCTTCTAGGGTTTAGCCTCCTTGATCTCGTGGTAGATCCACTCTTGTAAACATCCACAATATCAATATCAATCGAGCGGGGCGTGAGGGTTTTACCTCCATCAAGAGGGCCCGAACACAGGTAAAACATCGTGTCCCTTGTCTCCTGTTACCATCCGCCTAGGCATACGATTCGGGACCCCTACCGAGATCCGCGGTTTGACACCGACATTGGTGCTTTCATTGAGAGTTCCTACGTATGCCGTCACCGATGAAGCTTGATGGCCTCTTCAATCGACAACAGCGCAGTCTGGGTGAACTTTCCTCCCGGGCAGATCTTACGTATTGGCGGCTTCATCTGCGGGCCAACTCACTTGGCCATCTGGAGCAGATCAGCTTCGCCCTGGCCGTCGGTCAGGTTTGGAAGCCTAAACTTCACGGCCGATATCGCGGGGACTTGATCTTGATGGATCGAGCTGCGCCAAGCGTGCGGCGCTGCCACGATGGGCATGACCTAACTCTGCCGCGGACAGCACCTTGGAGCCGCTGCGAATCGCTTGACCCATAGTCCGGGCGATCGCTCGGATCGAGGGCGGATGGATGGACACCACCTCGGGGCTGCAACTTCAGCGGCGATGGGCGAACACTTACCTTGTCGCGCAAATCCCATGACTCCGAGGTGCGGACTCTGCGGACTCCGAACCTCCTGTGCCCCCCGGTCGAATCCGATTGGCGCCGATCATGGAATTCACCGCTGCGGACATCTTTCAGCACTTCGCCCTTGGCGATATCATAAATTCACTGAAGCATCTCTCGCTATCAGGAGAGCCTGGCGAACTACGGCGGGATGGTTGAGAACCGCAGACGGCGAAGAAATTGAGCCACCCACCACCCGCCGTAGCCACCATCGGCGATTTAGCAAGCGTGCTCGACTACGACTACGAAGACATCGGCGGTATGGGCGGCGATGCGGAGACTACCAGAACCGGTGCCTACGGAGACCTTTGGAAGACCACCTCGTCATCGACATATACATGGTGGACACCCCAAAAGATGGGGGCGGCGAAGAAGCAGCGGAGGCGATTCCTTAAAAAAACAATAGCGCCAGCGTCGTGGCGCGCTCTAAATCCGCCATGGCAAGAATGGAGATTCGGCACGGAGATAATAACACCGAGAAAGTGCGAAGACAACTCCCTCGGCCACGATCCAGTAGGGAGGAGGCGAAGCAAGCCCTCACGAGGCGGCGGGCGAAGGTCGAGGATGACAATTGCCCACCTCCCTCGGAGGCGAGGCAAGCCTCGGCGGCAGCCAATTCGTTGTGCTGAGGATCCCGTCGAACAAGAGTGTTTGAGGCAGGCTAATGGCCACGACAAACAGCCTAAAGAAAAAGCAGCAACAGACTTCAAGCTGATCAAGAGCTCTTGGCCGACGGATGGACCGAGGTCCTTACGGCGAAGAGTATGAATGCCCCTCAAAAGTTACCCAAAGCGCAAGTTGCTCCCCGACTAGAGGAGAAGCGTACAAACCTACATCACCCAGCGCTGTCTGGCGGACCGACCACCTCGTGGCCGCAGCGGAAGGCGTGCAAGCCCTCCACAAAACCGTACCCGGCATCGCCCAAAAGCATGAAACCACGAGGGGCAGCGCGGAGTTGCGAGATATATTGGAGGACAAGGCAAGACAATCCAGATCTATCTATGGATGGCGTGGGCGCCCCAAGACCCACAGCGAATACCGTCGCGCGGATTCAACTACTCCGGCGGGCGAACCACAGAACAACGCTCTCTCGAGCTACGTCGCGATATTGCTCAATCTGAGCGCCGCACACCCACTATGCTTCAGCGGCGAAGTAATGGATCATCAAATCACTGAAGGATTTAAACCCGTTAATATCGAATCCTACGATGGCTGCGAGACCCAGCGGTTTGGATTGAGGATTATCTCCTCCATATACACATGGCCCGTGGCGGCAATCTTCACGCCATCAAATATCTCGCTCAAGCTTAAAGGACCAGCCCGGCATTGGCTTAACAGCCTGCCCGCGAGTCAATTGGATCTTTGGGAAGACACGGAAGCCGCATTCCTCGACAACTTCCGGAGCGCGTATATGCGACCACGAGACCTTGAGATGACCTAAGCCACATAATCCAGCAGCGGACGAATCGGCGGGCAATTACGGATCACGGTTCTTAACAAAGAAAAATCAAATCGTCGGCTGTCCGGATCACGAGGCCCTCGCTGCCTTCAAACATAACATCATGACGAGTGGCTGGCCCGGCACCTAGGGCGGGGAAGCGAAATCCATGGCAGCCCTCACATCACTCATGACCCGCTTACATGCGGGAGAGGATACTGGCTGGCTCGCAGCAACAACCTCAGCAAAAACAACTGGCGGTCCGGATACCAAGGACCGCAATGGCAGGTTCGCGTCGAAACAAAACAAAGCGCCGCGTGCTTGGCGGCAGCAATGAGGATCTGGCGGTCAGCGCGGTTCGAGGCTCAAAGCCCGTTCAACGGAAGAAGCCATTCAAAAGAACCACTCGGGCCCGTCCAATTTGGACCGAATACTCGACCGCTCTTGTCAAATACATGGAACCCCGAAAAGCCAGCTAACCACACCAGAGAGATTGTTGGGTATTCAAGCAAGCGAGCAAATTAATCGCGAAAACAGTGACAAGGGCTACAGGCGATGGCGAGGAAGAGACCGGCCGCCCGAACAACGAGAGGACAAAGGATTCCCCCTCAAGTTCGGACGGTAAACATGATATCATAGCGCATATTCCCAAGAGGGCGGAAGCATGCACTAAGGGGCGTATCGTGATGGAGCGATCGCCCCAAAATTCAACCCATGGTCCTCTTGCCCGATCACTTTCGATCGAGCAGACCATCCGACCAGTATCCGCCATGGCGGATTCGCTGCATGGTTTTAGACCCAATCGTCGATGGATTTCACCTCACAAGAGTCGATGGGCGGCGTGCTGAACACTGCTTTATCAAGATACGATCGCAAGATGGGCATAGACCCTTCAAGGATTAAACCTACAAAGACAACCTTCAAAGCGTCATACCGGTGTCGAGGCCAATTATGCGAGCTCGATTACCTGGAATTGGTCTTGGATCCCGGATAATTTCGAAGCGAGAGTTAATCTTGACATAGTCCCGTTCATGGCGGCTATCACGCTCTGCTTTCGGACGAACGCGTTCGCCAAAATTCAGCGGTGCCGCATTGTGCATTCCTTAAGCTCAAGATGCGGGCCCTCGTGGAGTCATCACGGTCAATGGAAACAGGCGCTCCATCGAGCGGAGGAACATATAAGCGGCTCTCGCGGCGGAAATACTGATGCAGCCTTTTAAGGCAATTTTCAAATCCGGCCATTAAACAATCGGACATGGCCAAGCAGCGCCGAACAACATCAACCAAGACCACAGCACGTTCGAACGCAGCGTAGCAATGTGGCCTCAACCCCAGCCCTCGCAAAATTGTTAGACAAACTCTCCGCGTACATAATTCGCCTGGAGATACCATGGGCATAGGGGAAAGGCACAACCACAACAGACCAGTGCGGTTCGACCACACGGGGCTCCCAAGTGTGTTGCTCTTTTTCTTTTATTTCTCTCTTTTTATACAGAACTCTGTCCGTGGCGAACCTGCCGAACTCATGATGCAACAGCCGAGGGAAGGACAAAGGCGCGGCGAACACTCGGTGGTCTCCATCACGAGAATTAAATTTGTTAAATACAACATTCCGGCCTACCCACGGAGAGCGCCTTTAATTCGTCAATCCTTTGCTTTCCGCACTATTTGTATCATTCCGCACTCATAGCATATCTTCTCGAATAAAATGCAGCACTTTTTGCCCATAATTGCATTACCTTATATATATATATATATATATGTTCATTTACGACATGTTGCACCTGTACATTTTAGTGCGGCCAAATACACCGAGGGCTTATGTTCTCCGCATTATGGTGTGATAAAGTCCGAACACTTTCACAAGTCGGCACCCGAACTTATAGCATTATATGAATCGGCTCGAATCATGTCTTGGGTCAATAGTTGGGTTTGCCCGGCTCCCATGTTTGGCACCTTACGTTCCGTTCTATCGGCTAAGGTAGCCTTTGGGAGAACCACTGCGAATCGCCCGGTTGAGTCGGGTTAACGCCTCGATGGAAAGCTAAAACATTTGTCATGATAAGGCGAGACTGGTCGCTGTTCGAGAGGTCCTTCGGGTCCTTAAAGACCTCGCCGCTTGACGAAGTTCGGATAATGTCCGGCGAAGGCGTGGATAAGCGCCCTAATTGGTCCTCCGAATACTAGAACTTCGCGAAATTTAAAATTATAGAATTCTATGGCTAAGTGAGTGTTCAAGCACTATAAGTCCGGTTGCCTTGTTACGTTGTGTTGGCGCCTCCCTAGATGGACCCAAAAATGGGAACTAGAGTGCTCAAGTTTATCCGAACACCCCGGCTTTTCGTGGCATGGGGGCTGAAGCCGACGACTTGCCATCTCTCAGATTTAATAAGCGGCCGCCTGAAGGTAATATTTTAAATTAACAAGCGTTGCTTAGCGCATATGAACAAAGTTTTCAGCGCGAGGATAACACATTGCGAATTTACTCAATAATTACATCCACAGGGCACTCATCCATAATCTTGTGGGCGCCCTTGAGGACAGTCTTATAGTACATCTCGGGCGTCGATATTCCTTGCCCGCTGGTGGCGCGTCGATGATTAGCTTCTCCGCATCCAGCTTGCCCCAATGCACCTTTATGCGGGCAAGGGCCAGACGAGCACCTTCAATACTGGCGGGCGCAGATAACCTCCACCGAGGCGCATCCACCAGCCGTCGCTACGAGGCGAAGTAGCTCCGGGCATGGCCTCTCGAGGCCTGGCGGACTATGAGGCCCTTCATGCCTCTTTCGGCCACCTTGTGGAGCTCGACCAGGTGCTTGAGCTGATCGCTAGGAACACGGATGGCGGCCTTAGCATCTTGAGACGAAGACCTTCTCTGTTGAGCTCCCTCCTCGGCTCGGTATAATGCAGCGGACATCGAGACCAGCTGAGGCAGATCTGCAAGCGCCCTGGAGAGCTCGAATTGGGTAAGTAACCGTAATTTACATTCACATGCTTGCTTTGCATGAAAAATGCCTTACCGCGCTATCTTCCTCACCAACTCAATCTCTGAAGGGACTTATGGGCATCGGCCTTGGCAGTTTAGCACTTTCGAGAGCGAGGCAAGCTCGGACTCTCGAGTCTTTGAGTCACCTCAAACTCTCATGCTTTTCCATGAGAGCACAGGCTCTTCTGAACCACCGCCACCGCGCCTCCTGCTTTTCTCGCTCTGCCCGTTCCGTGGCGCATTGCGTTCGACGCGGACACGGCCTCCTTGAGTCGCCACCTCGTTAAGTGGCCCTGCAGTATCCATGTTATCCTTGTTATTTTTGTTGCAACCTAAATCCTTTTACATGAGGTACAAGTTCAAAGTGGTGTTACTCACCTTCTTTGTCTGGGCTGCTTCTGGCGGCGGCGAGCTCTTGCTCGGACGCTCGACTCTGCTTCAAGCACCGACCTCCATGATCGGTCTGGGCGGAGGTCAGCAGCGCAACCTGCAACCCATATTGACATAATTTTTAGCAACCTGTGTATATCTTCTTTTTCAGATCCTCGGTCCGGCTTTTCTTTCCGAACACGAACCGAGCATCGAGGGCTCTTGTCTATGCGGTATTACATTGCATATTTTAACTTCTTACCTCAAAACGATAGAAGGCTCTGCGAGCCGGTCAGCCCGCCCTTAGCGAGCTGCACCTTCGAATCACCGCACTCATAATAGTGCGATGTTCTTCCTCGATGGAAGCGCTCTGCAGCGCCTCAACAAGTGCCGGCGCCTCGGTTGGGCCGGAAGCGCGCCGGCGTCCGCAGGTCTTGCCCTTCATTCAAAGGGCGCCCGGCGGACTCCGGAACCACTGCGGGTTACGATATGGAGTCGGTGCAAAATCTGGGAGGGCGTCTTGCGGCGCCTCGGGCCTCCCCGATGGGTCCCTTCTTGGGATCCCACCTCGGCGTCCTCGGTGTCGCGAGGTGGGCGGATCGGGATGGAGTCTACATCCGGCGGAGCCAGCGACCCGCTTCGATGAAGCGGGGAGATCATCACTGGCGGACTACGAGGCAGCATGCGGCATCGAGAATGACTTTGTGTGGCGCGAAAAAATTATAAATCATTGAGAATCCGGATACTTACGATCCCGTCGGAGGCTGGCCCTTGAAGCCATTCTTCCTGCCAGCGTTGGCGTTGGCGGAGCTGTCGAGAATAATCCTTCCCCTCTTGGACCCTTGGCCTCCCCTGTTGGGAAGCCTTCCTCTTCCTCTCTCCCTCCTGCGGGAAGAGTCCTCTTCTCCTCCTCGTTTTGGGGAGAGTCCGCCCAGTCGTCGGACACCTGGCAGGAACTCTTCGAGCACCATGGCCTCCTTCTTGGCCTTCTTCTCGGCACCACGTGCGGTGCGGAACCAACAGCCTCGCTAGGCAGGCGTCTAGTGGATTTTACGGCATAGGGCCAGGCGGATAATCTGCTCCGCCTTCCTCATCCAGTCTGTTAAAGGAAAGGAAATTAAAACCGCATAGAGTCAAACTATGAGAAGCAAGTGTCCCGTGGGGGTAGAATCACTTACCTCGTTGGCTTGGCGCTGCGAGCAAAATCGCGATCTTGATTCGCGGATCACGAACCAGCGCCCTTGAACATCACCCTCAAGCGCCTTGCGTCGTGTCGAAGAGCCGCTCGGCGCTGGTGCTGTTCGGATCGAACTCCACAGATTGAATGCCGCTCTTGGCATGGGAGAATCCGTGAGACGAGCATGACTTGGACCACGTTAACCAGCTGAGCTTCTTCACGGCTTACGGATACGGGCTTGGAGTCCGTCGGCTCCTCGAACTACCCCAGCAAGCCCTTCTCTTTCGGGAGGTGAGCTGCGTGGGGATACCAGATCTGAACTCGGGGCCGCCGCCCATGTAGAGTCCAGCGGCTCGGTGATATAGAACCACCTCGATTGCCACCTTGGCGGATTCCACGAAGGCCCTTGAACCAAAGGACATTGGGCATCTTGCCCAACATGGCGCCTCCGCACTCCGGCAGAGTGCCCTTCACTACCCGACTTGACATTGAAGGTCTTGAGCCTAAGCGAAGTGGGGCTGGATCTTGAGGAAGGCCTCGCACCTGACGATAAGCGCTGAGATGTTGAGGATGAAGTTGGCGCGGATCATGGAAATCCAGGCCGTAGTAGAACATGAGCCCCGGACAAAGGGGTGAAGTGGAAAGCCCGATCCAGCGGAGGAAGTGGGAAGGAAGCGACCCTCTCATGGGGCACAGGGGTGGGGATGAGCTGCCCCTCGTCGGGCAGCCGGTCTGTGATGTCGCGGAGAGGTATCCGGCGCCCGCGCAGTTGGCGATGTGCTCCTCCTTAGCGGTGGAGGCCAACCATTTACCTCCGCTCCGGACATGGTCGGAGAAGGTTGAGGCGAGATCTTGAACTTGGTATTTGGGCTGGTCTTGTGGAGATGGATAAGCAAAGGAGGAAGAAGGCGTGGGTGAAGGTGAATCCTTATCCCTTATATGGTAGGCGAAGTCTCTGCGTCCCCCCGGCCTGGTAAAACTCGCTTATCTCCCAAGCGTCACCATCAATGGCGGTTGGGTTACCCGTCCGTATTGATGAGAATCCCGGATTAAGGAAACACGATCTACTGCTTGACAAGGCGTGCCAAAAACCGCTTCGCTAAATGGTGAGGTGGTAGAGTAAAAAGCGATTTAAATAATGGCTTGGTAGTGGCGTGGCGTCATGCCATGGTAAGCGTCGTGATTGAACTTGTGTATATATTATTCTCTCTACGGTGGAATGTGGAATTTATTTTGCGAGCGGACACTATCTGGTGTTCACAATCTTCTATCATTCGGAGGAGGAACCCGCCTTGCAATGCCAAGCAATACATCGCGCGGACTTATCGTCATTGAAGCTGGTTGAGGGAGCTCTTGAGGAGTCGGATTAGGGGTGTCAGGATAGCGGACTACCATCATCGGCGGACTATCATCGGCGGACTATCATCATCGACGGACTCCAAGACTATGAAGATACAAGATTGAAGACTTAGCCCCATGTCCGGATGGGACTTTCCTTGGCGTGGAAGGCAAGCTTGGCGTCTGGATATATAGATCTCCTACCATTGTAACCGACTCTATGTAACCCTAGCCCTCTCGGTGTCTATATAAACGGATGGCTCTAGTCCGTAGGACAGAAGAACAACCCTTACAATCATACCATAGGCTAGCTTCTAGGGTTTAGCCTCCTTGATCTCGTGGTAGATCCACTCTTGTAAACATCCACAATATCAATATCAATCGAGCAGGGCGTAGGGTTTTACCTCCATCAAGAGGGCCGAACCTGGGTAAAACATCGTGTCCCTTGTCTCCTGTTACCATCCGCCTAGCGCCTTGATTCGGGACCCTTACCGAGATCCGCGGTTTGACACGACAATAACCAATCATACATAAAAGAATTGAGAGAAGATTCAAATATTGTTCATAGATAATCTTGATCATAAACCCACAATTCATCGGTCTCAACAAACACACATAAAAGAAGATTACATCGAATAGATCTCCACGAGAGAGGAGAACATTGTATTGAGATCAAAAAGAGAGAAGAAGCCATATAGCTACTAACTATGGACCCGAAGGTCTGAGGTAAACTACTCACACTTCATCGGAGGGCTATGATGATGATGTAAAGCCCTCCGTGGTGGATTGCCCTTCCGCGGACTCTCGGAACAGAGCCCCAAGATGGGATCTCGTGGATCTGAAAAGTTGCGGCGGTGGAATTAGGTTTTTGGCTCCGTGTCGATCGTTTGAGAATGCGTAGGTATATATAGGAGGAAGAATGCGTCGGTGGAGCTTGAGGCGGGGGGTAGGCGGCGCCCTACCTCGTGCCCACCTCGTGGCTTTCTTGACATAGGGTCCAAGTCTCCTGGATCATATTCGGTGAGAAAATCACGTTCTCGAAGGTTTCATTCCGTTTGGACTCCGTTTGATATTCCGTTTCTTCGAAACACTGAAATAGGAAGAAAAAAACAGCAATTCTAGGCTGGGCCTCCAGTTAATAGGTTAGTCCCAAAAATAATATAAAAGTGGAAAATAAAGCCCTATATGGTCCAAAACAGTAGATAATATAGCATGGAGCAATAAAAAATTATAGATACGTTGGAGACGTATCAGCCACCGTTGCCACAAAGAGGCAGGCTGCTCGCTTCTCTCGAGTTCTGATAGATGGCGGCAGCATCATCAACATCCTGTACAAAGATACTATGGAGAAGTTGGGAATCAAGCAGAGACATCTTCAGCCCAGCGGACTGTGTTCCATGGCATAGTTCCTGGCCTTTCCTGCTCACCAATTGGCAAGACACAGATCGACGTCCTCTTGGAGATAAAGAGCACTTTCACGAGCGATCTGGTTTGAGGTGGTGGACCTGAGCCCTTACCATGCGCTACTTGGCGGCCTGCTCGGCCAAGTTCATGTGATCCCCACTATGCTTACCTCAAGATGAAGATGCCAAGCTCAAGGAATCTGACCATAGCGAGGGGACTACAAAATTCGTCCTTTGTCGATGAAGCAACAGACCGGCTAGCCGAGTCCCTCGTGATCTCGGTGGCAACTCCTTGACGGGTTGTGGCCATGGCAGGCAAGCAGCGGAAATGTCACCCAACCCCAAGGAGTCGGGCTGAGGCTCGTTTGTCGGCGTCACAGGAGCAGGGGTCCCGACTTGCACTGCGGCTGCGGTGTGGCTCAAGTGGTGGCCCAGTACGGCTCATCCTCATCAGCACAAGACTCAAGACCCTCGCGAGGGGCCAAGCCTCGTGGGGCGGACGACACAAGACTTCCACAGGAGCGGCCTTGCCAGGCAGGCTCGTGAGGAGGCGGAGAGATCAAGGCGGGGTACCTCGCGAGGTGCTCGTGGCATAAGCCATGGCGTCGAGACCAGCGGGTGCAGGCGCCCGGCCTGCTTGGTGTCCTTGTTTCCTCTTTGGTGCAAAGGGGCAAGCCTGAGGCGTGGAATCAGAGGGCATCGAGCAAAGGTTGCCATTTTAGTGCAGCGAGACCCGAGACCAGCGGGGCGGCAGGATGGAGGTCACCGTGGAGCCCAAGACGACATCATCACCAGTGCTTTTGGCAGCCGAAGACCAACTTTAGTCAGGATAACTTGTACTAGATGTTCCCCTTCAAAATGGCCGTTGTTGGCGTCCTTCCCGCTCAATATTTGGGAAGATGACCAGGGCCTCTATAAATAGGACTAGTCACCACCGAGGAAGGGGCGATCTGATGAAACCCTAGTTAGAAGAGAAGCGTCGAACTCACCCAAGCAGTTCATCGCACCAGCTCAAGAACACCTCTCATGAGGCTGTTCTTCCCTATCTTATTCATCATCAGCCCACGAGGCAATGCACCACACCACCTTTGGGTAGGGTATTACACCACAGCGGTGGCCCGAACGATATAAATCTTGTGTCCCTTGTGTTGTTCATCGTTTTCGGCTTAGATCTCACGAGGCGATCGGACGTAGATCGGTGAGGAGAGATCTTCGTCGCACCGAGTTGAACCTTAAAGTCTGCGGAACCCAACATCCGACATTTGCGCGCCCGGTAAGTGCGCGAGAATCTTTTCTTCCGTCTTCGCTCGCGCGTCACCGCCTCCATGTCAGGCGACCGACAGCCAACTCCGGCGGCTGGCGTATGGCTGCCCATGCCGTGCCGCTGCTCAAGTGACCTCAACCCCGCACCACAGGCAGCCCGCGCCCGTAGAACGTTGCGGGACACGGGCGGCGCGGTCAGGCGTCCCTTGCCCTCACTCCATGCCAAGTACGATCGGCAGCAAGGGTCTCAAGCCACGCTGCTGACCCGCGGCGCCGCACACCAGCGGGGCGAGGCAAACATGAAGGCCGCGCTCACGATCGTGCGAGCTGCTACTGGTGCAGACTGCAAGAAGCGGCGTGGCGTCTCTTGGAACCGTCGCCGAGCTCCTGGATGCCGCTGCGTCGAGGCTCCCCGTTCGTCAGCTTCCACCCAGGCCGGGAGGATCACGGGGCGGGCGATCCGCACCTGCGCCCGAAGCGCGCCTCAAACTTCATCAACCTTGGCACAGCCGCCATGTGGCGGCGGCTGCGCCGGCTTCCGCCCACAATAGCGAGGCATGCGCGCCGCTGCCTTTGGTCCCGGCGGGCCGTCACCTACCGTCCCCAAGATGGAGCTTCAAGTCGAGCTGCGTGGCATGTGGAGCACCCGGCGAGGCCTTTGGGGTGGTGCCCGGGCATATGTTCCCCATGGTGGATCGAGTCTGTGGTTGGAGGAAGACCACGGCTCGTTCCTCGGGTCATTTGGGAGGAAGAGGCACGGCCGAGCTCCTTGAGGAGCCTCCGGGGAGCCTCGACAACTACCGGGTACCGCTAATTCCTCAGGAGCAGGCTTATGCTAACCATGGGTCGCGGGAGGTTCAGGTCACCACGGCGGATGGCTGCCCGGTCGGCAATCTCCTTCCCCTCGGGAAGAGGGCCTTTGAGAGGCGGTGTCGTCTCCAACGTATCTATAATTTTGTATTGCTCCATGCTATATTATCTATTGTTTTGGACTATATTGGGCTTTATTTTCCACTTTTAGATTACTTTTGGGACTAACCTATTAACAGGAGGCCCAGCCCGAATTGCTGTTTTTTGCCTATACGTGTTTGAAGAAAGCGGAATATCAACGAGTCCAAGCGGAATGAAATCTTGGGAGCGTGATTTTCTCATCAGATAAGACCAGGAGACTTGGACCCTTCGTCCAAGAAAGCCACGAGGCGGTCACGAGGTGGGCGCGCCCCCTAGGCGCGCCCCTGTGGGCCTCGAGCTCCTTGACGTACTCCTTCCTCCTATATTATCACAGCCCTAAATTGTTTGTCATTAGTTGCATTAAGGCATTCATGTCATCATGTTTAATTTTCTCGGAAAATTGAAATGGGGATTGCCTAAACCCTAGCACAAAATAATGCAAATAGGTTCAACTTCAAAATATTTTCGATAATCCAAATGGCCTTCAAAAAATGTTCATCATTTCTGGAAAAATGTTTTAAACCATAACCAGAGGTGTTACACCTTTTTCATGACATATTTGGTCACTGGATTAATTCATTAAGTATTTGCATTTGGGCATTTAAATGCTATAAAATATTTTAAATGCTCAAATAATCATAAACTTAAATGTTTGTTGTTGGATATTTTCCAAACAGTGGGCTTGAGCAAGTTTCATGATTTTTGGGGTAGTATTAGTATTTTTAATAAAGCCCTAAAGACTATAGAATAATAGAAAACAGGAATTAAATAGAAACAGAGAGAGGAGAGAAACCTTACCTGGGCCACTTGCCTGGCCAGGCCACCTGGCGGCCCAGCTGGCAGCCCAGCCATCAGGCCTAGCCCACCACCGCCTCCTTCCCTGTCGCCTTCCTCCTCTGCCGGGGAGGATGGCAGCGTGTGCCGCCACCCACGCCACCAGACACCCACCTCCTTGCCTTGCCCCCCCCCCCTCGCGCTCTGGGCGTCTCCAGCGCCATACGCACCCCTGGACCCCCCCCGTTCACTCTCCCGTGCTTTCCCTCCCTGCTCTCTCTCCCTCTCGCACCCGAGCGCCACCGCCGCCCCCGCTCGTCGTTAGCACGACCACCGCCCGTCCCTCGTCCCATGACCATGTCCAGCAGCTCAATCGAGCACCCCATCCCCATCTTTGAAGAAATGGCGGAGGAGGCTCTGCTTCATCGCCATCGACCGTCTTCAACCTCGGGACACGGAGATCGTCATCGCCCGTTCCGTCGCCGGCTGAGCCGTCCCGGCGCGCGCCGGGCCTCCCTACGACATCGCCGTGAGCACCTCGTCGTTCTCCCTCTCCTCTCTTCCTCCTTTGCGTGCCGTAGCTGCACTAACCACCGGACCCGAGAGCTCATCGCCGCCGTAGTTCCTCACCGCCGTGGCGCAGGCCACCGCAGCAGCGCTTTGGCGCGTCACCGTGCTCGGTGCACCCCCAGGAGGTCGTAGCACCCCTCTTTGCCTCCTGCCGTGCTCCCTAACCCCGAAACGCAGTTCACCCGAACTCCGGCCGCCGCCTTGGAGCTCACGTCGTCGGTTCCGGCCACCCGGTCCAACCACCACCACCACTCGTCGGGGGCGCCCGCATCACGTTAAGCCCTCCGCCGCTCTTTTGGTCATCGGGCCGAATCGGCAGCTCTCGCCGTCTCGGCTCCCGGCGGCAGTGGCAGGTCAACTCAGCGAGTTGACCGGGTTTGACCTAGTTTGACTTCCCAGAGCCAGCGACATGCGGGCCCGCCCGTGCTAATCTAGTTTGGGTTTAAACTAAATTAACTTAACCTAGGTTAGTGCTAATTAAACTAGGTTAGTTTAGTTAGTCAGCGGCGTGTGGCCCCCACATGTCAGGTTTGACCAGGTTACTCTTGACGCTTGATCTTGACCTCAATCGGCGTAATAATGATTTACTGTAATTATTTTAACTCAGGAAATTCTAGAAAATGAGCAAAACTTCTAAAATTCATAGAAATTCAAGTAACTCCAATGGAAATAAGTTATATATGAAAATGATCAGAAAAATATGAAGAATCTGTTTATGCCATGATCATGCATGTTTGAACAAGTTAACCTCACTGAATAGGATGAATCATGATTAGGGTAATTTATGAACTAGCATTTGGAGTTGGAGTTTAACCTTGTTTGAATTCCACTTCAATTAATTTGGCTTCTTCTTGCATTAGCTCAAAACACCAGCATATTGCCATGTCATTATCATGCATCATATTGTTGCATTGCATTGATTGTGTTCTTTCTTGTTTGCGGTAATTGTCCCTCTCGGTGAGCGGCGTTAAGCGATTGTTCGATGACACGATGAAGAACTATATTATCTTGAAGTGGCGGGCAAGCAAAACCCCTTGTTCATTCGATATAATCCCACTCTCTCGCTCCTGCTCTATTTTCTGCATTAGGACAACAACGATTCATGTGTTACTTGCTGCGGTGGCTGAACCTTATCCTCTGCATGACTGTCATTCCACGATAATTAGATGAAACCCACTAGCATGAGTAGGAGTTGTTTGAGCCATGTTGTGCCTACTCATTTATGCTTGTTTGTCATGCACTCTCTTGCTTAGAGTTGAGTCAGGTCGATTCATCGGGGATGAATCGGAGGTGTGTGAACATGTCCTCTTGTGTGTGAGCTAAGTGTGTGAACACGATTTGGTAAAAGTAGCGGTGAGAGGCCATGTAGGAGTACATGGTGGGTTGTCTCATTGCAGCCGTCCTCGAGGCTGAGTTACGTGTTTGTGATCCATGAAACAGTTACTACCACGCATTGGGCCGAAACCAATGGACCCTCTCGGCTTCTTAACCACCCTTGTTCTCTGTCCGGGAGTTGCAACTAGTTTACGGTGTTTGTAGGATATGTGTTGGAGGCCGTGCGTGGCTGACCCTAGGGTGGGCTATGATCACGGTAGATACACCGTGGCCGGTGTACCAGTATGCCCGTTTGGTATCTCGGGAACCCTGCACACATCGTTCGGGGCTGTATGGGAAACCTCGGCGGACTCCTGCGGATGGAACCTGAATAGGCGATAAACTGGACTAGGGACTTGAGTGTTTAGGTAGGTGTGGCCGACACCCGTTGGGCTTCCGCTTGAAGGTTGCGAGTACATGTCGTGTATGGCGGTAAGTGGTGAGCGTGTGTGAAGAAGTACACCCTGCTGGGTTAATATGATCTATTGAATAGCCGTGTCGCGGAGAAGGACTTCGGGTTGCCTATATCAGTTCATAGACAAGTGAAAGTGGATACTCTAAAATCGCCAAGATAAGCGTGAGTGCTATGGATGGCGTTCTCGTGGGGAGGCGGGGCGGGTCCATAGTGGTGTATGGATATGGTGAATATGTGGACTCGTGTGCGCCACCTCAAAAGAGTTACTTGCGATTCGTAGTTCGGGATAGCCACGAGTCAAAGCTGGCTTGCTGCGGTCAAACTCCACCACCCCTTTGTTGATAATGATGCATATGTAGATAGTTACGATGTAAGTCTTCTGAGTACATTTGTACTCACGTTTGCTTATTTATGTTTTGCGAGAGGCGTCGGTCTCGCTAGTAGTTCCATGTGGACTTGACGTTTAGCTTGTTACCTCAGCTACGATCTTGTGCCCTCGGCGAGATCAGTAGATAGTCGGGCTTCTCAGCCTTTTTCATTTATAGTTATGCGTACTCGGACATGTTTAGTTCGCTTGTGCTTTGACTTGTATGCTCGAGTGTTGGGTCATGAGACCCATGTTTGTAATATCTCGCTCCTCGGGCCTAATGAATAAATATTTGAGTCGTAGAGTTATGTTGTGATGCCATGTTGTATTTACACATATTGAGCATATTGTGTGTATGTTTGAAATGCTTGGTATGTGTGGGATCCGACAATCTAGTTGTTTATCCTTGGCAGCCTCTCATATTGGGAAATGTAGTCTCGTGCTTTTGGCGATAGTAGTCCGCTTCTGCCGGTTCACGAGTCTGCTAGCCACACTCTGCTTGGACACTTGGTGGCGGCATGTGTTTCACCGTTCCTATATCATCCCTTGAAATGTCCGCGATGATATCCAGTCTGCCTAGCACTGCTACTGCCGGGTTGCGAGTCTGTTAGCCAGTGCTACAGCCGGATTCATCGTTGATGACCGACATGCTCGATGTGATTCATGTATGCTGTCCCCATGGGATAGTGCGCTTTGGGTTCACGACTAGCCATGTCGGCCGGGTTCTTTGTCATATGGATGCTAGCGACACTATCATATCGTGAGCCAAAAGGCATAAGCGGTCCGGGCCATGGTAAAGCGACACCGTGGGAATACCGTGCGTGAGGCGCAAAGTGATATGATGTGTTACCGGCTAGATCGATGTGACTTGGAATCGGGGTCTGACAGCGTTGGTAT